>JAODUP010000729.1:130000-177500 GCA_025642065.1 Paralvinella palmiformis
TAGTTTTCCATACTGACACGAGATGTCACACTAGTGAACATTGCCTGTTAAGCTGTATTTTATATTTAATACGTAAAGCAATATTAATTGTTAATGTTTTGCGACAAAAACCCTCTTGGCTGTAGATAAGCAAAAGTTTGATAGAATAGTCCATATTTTATACTCTTGTTTTCATATGTTGATTTTGCTGTAATATATAACTCCTTGATAAGAGGATGATAATAATATCTATCTGATATATAAATACCATCTGTAACATGTAAGGGATATCAGTTATAAATATTGACCTTTTGAATCCCCTTTGGGTGCGTCCAGATCTAATTGTTGAAATGTGTTAAGTTTAAAAACTCTATCAACATTTGTACTTAATAAATAAGTATGATAATAATAATAATAATAATAATAATAATAATAATAATAATAATAAATAATAATATTAATTATTATTATCCGATTGTGTAATATCAAACATTAAGAAATAAATTATCATTGGAAAATTTATTGGAACACATAAATTTAGAAACTGAATTGATGAAATTTCCTATTACAACACGAGCATCATCCAAATATATTACACGTAGGAAGTTTGTACGTCTAGATGTGTACATAGTGTTTCATTTATTTTATTGTGCCATTTTTTGTACTTAACTAAGGATCGACTCGTCTCGTGTACTAACGTTAACACATCCCACGCCGGAGATAAGCACCTGTACAGCTAACAATATCTATTATTATTTAAACTTGAATAATTCATACTGACATAATCGATAGAATAGAACGTCCCTCTACATTTTTGTAGCCCGAGTTGTACGCAATAAGACCAGGTGACATTGGTGTTGGAAGTTGCACCCGAAAGTTTCCCATTTTTTTTCCGAATTACGGCCCACATAACGTCTGGGTTCAGTAGCAACAACAAAAAGAATCAAGTTTGTAGCCGATATTCTCATAAAGACTATTATAATATTGATATTAAAGTATATTTACTGATTGATGTGGCGCATAAATAAATCTGAGTCAGATTGTACCAATTGATGACGTCAGTGTGAACAAAGTAATTATCTAGTGAGTTACCTACACACCATGTTAACTGTAACTGAACTCATTTATTCAAATAGATATAAATATATTGAATAATTCACGTGATAACATACTGCTCTGTTTTGGTACTTTTAATATCAAGGCGAACCGGTAGATATATATATATATATATATATATATATATATATCGATAGTTTTCTGAAGAAACGCTCAGCACTTTTTATAGTGCTCATAAACCCTGTCTTGTCCGACCAGTGAGGCAACTGATAGTAGGAACGAAATCCAATACTTGATGGGATAATTACTTGAGGATACGATTCGGAATACATTCTACCATCTTGGCTGCATAAGTCGTACCCATAAACACACACACACACACGCTACACACACACAGACACACACAGACATATATATATATATATATATATATATATATATATATATATATATATATATATATATATATACCCATCAGTGTATAATGTCCATCAGATTGTGAAAATGACGTGTAACCTGAAAGTTCACTCATCTCGGTATTAAATACGGTCACATAACGTACACTGTTCGTATGGATCTGTTCCAGTGTGTAAATGACAACACCATGAATTGATCAACAGAATCTGGATCTTCACCTCGTGACATTCAAAGTCTCGTGTTATGACCCCTGACATTCTTAAAATCACTCGGGGGAGGAGGGAGTCCTATTACTGGAGTTAGCATTAATATTATCCGTAATTGGTGCATAAAATGTTATATTAAACATACGATGTATTAAAATAAGAAAAGCTACTTTGTGTATCATGTCGTGCAGTCGAGTATTTAGTTTTCTTGTCCTGCATCTGTAAATGGCTTCATTCCAAATTCCCGTGATTTCGGAAAACCACCAACCAAAAGTTTTCGTTTGATGACATATTTGCAGAGAATAGTTTTGGCTTTACAAAGATATACATATGACTAATTCTGTTGGTTGAGACTTCATGACTCACGAGAAACGATACCAAATCATTTATATCGTGCCTAAGTATATGCAGTTAGGTGTAGTGGGATCTAAATTAAAGCGCCTATCCACTTGATCTATTTGACCCATGGTCGAGAACAGCGGATTTCAGGCAGATCTCCGATACTGCGAATGACACGTCGGGATTATAATAGCTATACATTTAACAAATTTCCTATATCAGTGTAATCTAATTACTCATAATATGGGAAAAAACTCTGTCCGCAGCTTAATACCCATGGAGATGCCTGCCGGAGTAACAAACGACTCCAGGAGTATAAATCCATCAAGCAGCATTGTATGAATTAATAGGTCGTTTCGCTAGCTATATGTTTCATCATATTTTAATTGCTACAACGTTTCGATAAATCTACTTATGGAATGTTTGTCTGTATTTAGAGCCAAATTTAGTCCGCTTATTATGACTTTCATATCTAGAATTATTTTTGATATAAGTGGCGTATTTTTTTGACCAGTTTAAGATGGCGCTGTAATATCGAAATATGTACTTATTTTAGACTGGGAGATTCATTTGTTTGGATATATGTGTTGTTATGGTGGGTCGTTCATTAAATGGATGTTCGTACCTTTGAGGTGAAAACAGAGAACAGGATCTGGTCTCTAAATAACGAAATATGTCTGTAATAAAATTGCTATTTATAGAAAACTGTTACACTTGTTTTCTTATTCGGTTTATGTGTGTGTGTGTGTGTGTGTGTGTGTGTGTGTGTGTGTGTGTGTGTGTGTGTGTGTGTGTGTGTGTGTGTGTGTGTGTGTGTGTGTGTGTGTGTGTGTGTGTGTGTGTGTGTGTGTGTGTTATACGACATGTATCCCCATATCAGAGCTTTTAGCTCACAACTCGACAGAGTTATGTGTTGTAAAATTTAATCTTTTTTTGTCTAAGGAACGTTTCATCTGATCTCAGTTTCCTTAGCCACTGCTCCACCCCCACCCATAGCTATATGTTCCAGGTTAAACAAGGGACTGACTGACTCATTCACTGACTGACTCGCTCACTAACTTACTTACTGACAAACTCGGCGATTCACTCACTACCTCACTCACCTACATACTAACTGACTGACTGAATGACTGACTGACTGACTACTCACTCACTCACTCACTCACTACCATGTTGGTCCAAACTTCAGTTATACCGTCCCTTCATATAGTATCATTATAATAAAAATTATAATAACATTGATATCTATCATATAAATAAAGATTAGGTAAAGCGAAGCAGTCAGTCGATCAGTCAGTCAGTCATTCGGTAATATAGTCAGTCAGTCAGTCGATCAGTCAGTCAGTCCTTCGGTAATATAGTCAGTCAGAGTCAGTCGGTTAGTCAGTCAGTCAGTCGGTCAGTCACTGAGTTAGTCGATGAATGACTCAATGAGTGGAGCAATGAGTGGGTGAATGAGTTAATCAGCGAGTCAGTCAATGGGTGAGTGGATGGGTGAGTGAGTAACAAGTTGAGTAGTTTCTTTAAGATATCTTCACCTCTATCCTGTTATATCTCGACTATGTATGACATACTTGAGTTAATGGACAAAGTGTATTGTTTTGACAAATGGCTACTTAGTAAAATATGCAACTATAAACCACTTTATGAGCTAGTTTGAAAAATTAGTATTTTAATTTTTGAATTCCCGTACTATACTATTTCCTGTCACATACTGCCAAGGGACGTACGCGTGCAAACACATAGAGAGAGCGAGAGAGAGAGAGAGAGATAGAGAGAGGAGAGAGAGAGAGGGGGCGGGGAGAGAGAGGAGAGAGAGAGAGGAGAGAGAGAGAGGGAAGAGAGGGGGAGAGAGAGAGAGAGAGAGAGAGAGAGAGAGGAGAGAGAGAGAGACGGAGAGAAGAGAGAGAGAGAGAGAGAGAGAGAGAGAACACACCAAATAACCCCCACGAATGATACAATCAGCATCTTCATGAAGACGATACACATCTTCAATAATAATTATTTCCTGATAATATTTATTGTTTATAATAACAACTAATTATCTTGCAGTTTACATACCTTCGTCCAGTTATTCTGGTACCTTCCCTCGAGACTACTAGTATACAAAAATAGTATTAGATTTCATGGAATGTCAGGTTGATGTTGCTGATTATAACATTTATGTGTTATTCACCTAGAATCTCGCGAAATTTTGCTATTTCGCCGATGAGAAATCTACAAGGTCTCCTCTCTCTCTCTCTCTCTCTATATATATATATATATATATATATATATATATATATATATATATATATATATATATATATATATATATATATATATATATATATATATATATATATATATGGATGAATGGATGATTTAATGGGTGGATGGATAGATGGATGGATGGATGGATGGATAATTAAATAGATTAACTGATTAACTGATTGAATGATAGATAGATAGATAGATAGATAGATAGATAGATAGATAGATAGATAGATAGATCCCTTTGCTTGGTATGTCTTTGATTGCTTAAATATTTAGTTTTGTGTTACTATGTTTACACACATGCTTTTTTTTAATAATCATATTTTTTAAATTATATTTGTTTGTTTGTTTGTTTGTTTGTTTGTTTGTTTGTTTGTTTGTTTGTTTGTTTGTTTGTTTGTTTGTTTCGCTTCATTTGGGTAGTGAGCTATATGGAGGTTTGCTCAATTCAATGATTGAATGGCTCTTCAATCTTTGGCTCATCAAAAAGGCGCAGAAAAGTGCGTCAACTGCGTCCAAAGCTTTCTACACAAGACTCTTGACAAAGATGTTATTCTGGGTAGATCTGTCTCTTCTTAGACGTTAAGAAACTTCTCACTGATAAAGGATGACACTTGTGAATTTCTGAACGTAGCTCGGTGATACTTGGAGAGAGATACCCCAGTACCATCCGCATTATCACTTGAGATACGATAGTCATGAGATAGGATAGTATATTACACTTCTCGGGGTTCAAGTCTCTCCGGCCACCCGTAGTTCAGTACGACGGTAGGTGATCCATGAAATATGACGTCATATCCGTTGACGGCAAGTCATAATTAACCGCACGACAGATGACACTATCGATTTGAGGAATGATGACGTCACGTGTTTAGACGCAGCCTTTCGACGTCGCAAACTGTTCTGGGTCCAAACGTACGATACATAAATACATCTCGTATCTCGTGATCGTCCATAAATCACATGACGCCCATCGCCAAAGGACAATCGAAGCGAATCGAAGCTTGGCGTCTGCGCCAAAAAGGTCGTGCGCATCTCGTAGGCGTTCTTTAAATTTGTTTACGCATGCACATTCGGAAAATAAATCTACGATGCCGTATGAGGCACATTTTTTTCTTCTTTCCTTCCCATAAATCTCCACCTTGAAATTAACGACACTTGTTCAAAGAGGATTTTTTTAAACACCTTCACCTGTCCCATATGTACTTCTTGAATTTATTTAATTGTGAGCCACTGCGTGTCCAGGTTACTAGTAGAGGGAGGGGACCTATAAATAAAACTTCCTTCTTTATTCACCTACTTTCCTTGGCGCCTCGTTATTATGATGTCACCATACAGTCACCGACTGTGTAAGGGTTTAAGTCAACATTCATAGCTTTGTTTCATTTATTTCTTTATTTATAAAGTTATTGATTTTTTATTTCTTCATTTATCGATTTATATGTTTACAGTCCAAACCCTCTTCAGCTGTACTGCGAATTTTCCATCCATTTAACGCCATTGACCGTTTTTCACCGACCCACCCTCTTTCACGGTGGCGTGGATCTACGCAGTTTGACATTGGCATTGACTACCCGGGGAGTATACCGTTTTCAGCTATCACTTATATGTAATATATTACACGAGGCCTCTTTCAACGGTTTTCCATCCTGATGCTCTAAGGATCTCTTTCAATTGAGACTGCCGACCGTCATTCTTGTCTCTACCTATCAGAGTTTGTCGCTCATGTCTATCCAGTCTACCGTAATATACTCATCGTGTTTAAAGGTTGTTTCAGAGACGATGTGTTCCGTGGGCGCAGCCATTTTTGGAACTCTCTCACTGGGTATATCGATGTGGCGTTTCCGATTAGGCTTCGATAACGTTCGGCACCTAAGCCTTTTCGCCACCGGGCTCATTCGCCAGGGAACTCTAAATTCCCTGAGCCTATTCATCATTGACGGTTGAGTCTATTCGCCGCACCTAATCGTTGTAATATATTTCGCATTAAAATAATATTACTCACCTTTGACAAGTGTCAACTGATATCGAGGAGTTCTTGTTGATTACCAACAATAATATCAAACAAACCCCCATCTAGTCATTATTGTGTGAAGTACGGGCTCCTCTCAGCAGTCAAATAATTCATCATAATCAATCATCAAACAATATCGGATATTTATTTTTAATGACTGAATCACAACCACTAACCATCTGAAAGCTCTGCAGCCTGTTGGTTGAGTCGAAGCTAGCAGGTATCAGCTACCAGATTTGTTACGTTTCCGGCTCAGCCATCAACATGATTCTATAGGTTTGTTGAGATTTATTTTCGCTCAATTACGTCATCAGTTCCACATCTCGTTAGCCTACCGTGAAGGTGTGATTTCATGAGTGATTTCATGAGTGATTTCATAAGTGATTTCATGAGTGATTTCATGAGTGATTTCATGAGTGATTAATTGAGTAATTTCATGAGTGAGAGAGTGAGTGAGTGAATAAGTGAGTGAGTGATTTCATCAATGAGTAATTTCATGAGTGAGTGATTTCATGAGTGAGTGATTTTATCAGTGAGTGATTTCATGAGTGATTTCATGAGTGATTTCATGAGTGATTTCATGAGTGAGTGAGTGATTTCATGAGTGAGTTTCATGAGTGATTTCATGAGTGAGTGATTGAGTGAGTGAGTGAGTGAGTGAGTGAGTGAGTGAGTGAGTGAGTGAGTGAGTGAGTGAGTGAGTGAGTGAGTGAGTGAGTGAGTGAGTGAGTGAGTGAGTGAGGTGGGTGGTGGTGGTGGGTGGGTGGTGGGTGGGGTGGGTGGGTGAATGAGTGATGAGGGGAGTGAGTGAAGTGAGGAGTGAGTGAGTGGTATGAGTAAAAAGGAGTGAGTGAAGTGAATAAGTGAGTGAGGATTAGAATGAGTGATTATGGTGAGACGGAGTGGTGATTTGTGAGTGAGTGAGTGAGTGAGTGAGTGAGTGAGTGAGTGAGTGAGTGAGTGAGTGAGTGAGTGAGTGAGTGAGTGAGTGATGAGTGAGTGAGTGAGTGAGTGAGTGAGTGAGTGAGTGAGCCACTCAGTCTGTCAGTCAGTCAGTCTGTCTGTCTGTCAGTCAGTCAGTCAGTTAGCGAGTCAATCCAACTATCAATCAATAATTCAGTCAGTCAGTCAGTCAGTCAGGTAGTCAGTCAGCCAATCAGTAGGTATGTCTATCAATCAGTAGGGTTTAAAGATTCAGTAACTGGGAACCTTAGTTCAAGACCCTCCACAAAGACAGTGAACATCTGGTCATTTTTAGTTCACGTGTTACGACTATCAGATGTAAAATAATAGCAAATTATGTATAGGTAATGTATAAGTGTTGTATAGTTTTAATTTTACTATACACTAGAATAAATGTGTTCTTTAACGTTATTGTTGTTCTGGTTTTAATGATCATCAGGATTATCATAATTAACAGCATTAGCATATTTATCATTAATAGTTTTATTAGTAAATAAGTAAATAAGATATTTTACATAATAAAAGTATTATTGAAATTTCGATCAAAATATATCATGTGAAGATTGTGGGACCAGCATAACAACGGTCTGTCTCGCTGCTGGTCACTTACAATAGACAATATTGACCATGAATATTCATATACGAAAAATGTGGATATGTGTCACATGACGGGCCTATTTAGCAATGAGGAGCAAAGGGTGCGGGATGGTACAAATAAAATCCTCAAGAGAATATAATTACGCCAAAGAATTATTGATGACGTTTGGGATATAATCAAATCAGGATAATATACAACTGTAAACATTCATTACAGAACGACGCAATAAAAACCCACTCGATCTCGCCGTGGGCATATCTGGAGGGTGTTTCATCTTTGACTTCGCTTCATTACCGTTGCAGGTCGCTCGGCCCATTTAGCCTATCGCGTTCGCAAAATATCAATTATCATCATCATAACAACCCATCCCATGTGCCGATCACAACTTATACATCGTACAAGGTTTCCAGTAACCATCAAGGTATATTTAATATGGCCATGGTAAACGTTCTAGAAACATATTTGTTATGACCCGTTGTCTGTGGTCGAGAAGAATTGTCAGTAATTACAATAGACCACTTTTTCCATATATCGGTATGTGGAGATTGGCTTAGCTTAGCAGCAAATTGAGAATAGCAACGTTGAATGTAAGCAAATTTGACGATCCTGTTATTCGCATATTTTGAATTGGATGGCTAATTCAGGGGGGTTAATTAAACGACATTGGTATCCAGCATCAACAGGGTGGCTTGGTATTCGTACAAGTCATTCAGTTTTAAAATACCAGGTCGGATGAATCGTGAATGGATCAATGTGGCTATTGTATCTCGACTTGTTAATGACACGGATTACACGTTTCCGAAGCGTAAAGGTCTTGTTCATAATAGAATGGCTGGCATTTCACCAAGATAGGAGCCCGTATGACAAGTGAGGATGAATTAGCGCAAAATAAAATGTTCGTAGACTATCGTATGGCAAAAATGTTTTACCTGATTTATTGAAAAGATGGCTCGTGATATTGTGCTGGTTACGTGATATACATGTTTATTCCACGTTAATTATTTATCGATATCGATACCAAGATATTTAGTTGCCAGATCATTGCAAATTACGCCTATTCTTCCCAGGATCATGCCAGCTATGCTTACATTGAACTCCGCGAAATTACATTTCGTTGTTTCGGGATTTATGATAATATGCATACATCCACACGAAGCCATCCTTAGGTGACCCATCTCTCTCCTTTAGTCACCTCTTAAAACATCGCGAACGATACAGCAGCGAATTCTAAAACACGAATCCAGTCAGCGTCCAGCCGGTCTCTAACTCTAAACCTTCTCCTCTACCTTAAATGCCGAGCTTCTCTATCGACTCAGCTATCCATGCGTTCAGAAGATCGGAAGTAAAAACGCCACATTCGGCGTCCCGGCATCAAAGTCATTTTTTTCTAAACCGGATTCTACAACCCGGCCGCGAGGTGTGCATCAGCCTCGTTTTAATATCTGAAGTATATTGACCACGTGACATTCGCAAATCAGATGTGAAACTCCGCGACCACATTCGTAGTTAACGGAATCCGACAATCCATGCTAATATTCGCGGTGCCTCCTGGCGAATATACCTGAAATCGATTAACATTGTCCCGGCTCGATTCGAATTAAATCTAACTGATGACGATAGCTGGATCGCTCATAACCATTTCCGGCTGCAAGACCGTGGCTCCGCCTAGAGCCCGCGGAAGAATTCAAACTGCGTCCGTGTATATAGCTAGTGACATCTGGTGGCCGGAAGCCTTAAAGATGGCACGTCGCCATTCGCCGAACAGCCGGGACGTCATACAACCAAAAACTATTTATAACAAGACGTGTTACTTCGCGTTTTAACATGGGGTGCCATTTTGAATTCATGGAGCGCCAGGGCCCTAGCGACCGGAGGTAGATTGTCACGGACAGCTCCCTTCGTTCGTTAACATGGCGCCTAATGGCACTGGTTCATTCTGCGCCGCTTTCGGCTGCAGTAACAGGAAAAGTATGCACAAATAAAGACATCCCCGACAGGAAATGAAAGCTAGTGTAAAAATTTGATATGATCTGGCTTTTTAAAAATAAACGTAATAAAGGATATTCAAAAAATAAGCATAACAATTTGAAGTATATACGCCCCTACTTGACATGACCAAGCAGTAGGCCCAAACAAGATCTATCTAGATCTATATTTGTTTCAGACAAAATCTGATTAAATATTATTGAACAATATCAACCTATTAATCACAAAATATGTATGTAAGATATACATAAGCTTACAGTTACATGTACTGCAGCCACTGAATATGTTATGAGCGGGAGGTATATTTTACTTTATTATTGTAATAATATAATTGGACTTCTAAAATTACATTACTATAATCAGATAATGTTTCCCTAATTACAATAATTATAAGTAGCTGAGTATCACTAAATCACTCGCTCGCACTCGGAAGATTCCAGACATAGCTCTAAATATTCAGTTTCAGTGACGCATGAATAGAACGGGGAAAGATGGCTTTTTATGTTCTCTGAGATGTCTCACATTTATTACGATTTTTATCTCAGATCTTTAGAGCTCATCTCCGTCACATTAACTGTCCAGGTGCCGAGTCCCGGGTATCTCTTATCGGGTTAGCTCGTTATTGACCGCATACTGAGGGAATTGCTAAACGGCCATCTTTGATCCGTGGTCACGTGATAGTGGCTAACCAATAGAATTGAATCAACCAATAAATGACTGGACTCGATATCGTTATCCGCGTTTAACTAAATTAGTATATCACGTGATGGTTTAAGGTAACGCCATATAAGATCATCTATAGCCCCTGACCTGACCAACTTATGTGAGCCATGCCATGTGCTGCATTTATATTACTATGGGTAGATAGGGGTCAGTGAGCGAGTGAGTGAGTGAGTGAGTGAGTGAGTGAGTGAGTGAGTGAGTGAGTGAGTGAGTGAGTGAGTGAGTGAGTGAGTGAGTGATTACATTAAGATATGGCTGAATTAATGAGTGAGTAAGTGAGTGAGTGAGTGAATGAATGAATGAATGAATGAATGAATAAATGAATGAATGAAGCACTTTACAAGGGAGTTTCAGTCATTAATTCATTAAAAGAAAGTCTGATGATCTTTTTGGTGTTAATTGACTGGCTAAGTTCTGACTGACTGAATGAATAAATGGATGGATGGATGGATGAACGAATGAACAGAGAGACACAGAGAGAGAGAGAGAGAGAGAGAGAGAGAGAGAGAGAGAGAGAGAGAGAGAGATGAGAGAGAGAGAGAGAGAGATGGACAGAGAGAGAGAGAGAGAGAGAGAGAGAGAGAGAGAGAGAGAGAGAGAGAGAGAGAGAGAGAGAGAGAGACGGACAGGTAGAGAGACAATAGAAAGCATGAGCTGAGTATGGACACTTGATTGACGAACTATGTAACCATTTTAGATGTGAATCTTAGATATAACAGAATTGATAGAATAAAATAGAAGGAATAGTTAGATAGAGAGACAAATAGATAGACACGTAGATAGACAGATAGATAAAACCATAAACAGTGAGCGCGTTTCCTTTAGACGAAAGCTTCCAATGGTCACATTGTCCCTTTAACGATGTCCCTGTCTCTATACGGCCAGTCGACCGCTAACTCGGGGCTCTCAATTCACAATAATCAGCCTCACCCGACTCCATCTCCCGACTCTCCCCCCTACCTTCCCCATCTAATATCCCAAAGAACTTCCACCATTGAACAAAGAAATCTTCCCGAAGTCCTTCCTACTGTCTTCCAGTGAACAGAAAGTTGACAATTGGGCTAATAAGTGGAGAACACTGCCAGCAAGCCATGTCCGTTGGCAGGGGCGATAGGGACCGCGGAACACTTCGTACCCACCAGCTCGGCTACCGCCCAGCCAATGGAACCTTATGACCGTCTGGTGGCGCCTTGTCACCGGGGACGATAGTTTTGGGGCGGGGGATCTGGGTCGTTTCTCAGGCACCGCTTCTGACCAATTAACATGCTAGTTGTGGGTGGCTAGCCTCGTTCGAGTGTATGCACGTGTAGTGGGAGGGGTGTAGGTGGTTTGTGGGGGAAGTTCCTCTAGCCCGCAATATCGCTCAGTTAGTGTAAGACTAGAGCTTGAGAATTAAACGAAAGATAGAGACCGGTCTAGTGACGTAGCGTAGGAACAGTCAGAGAGCTCTGACGTAGCCCGGTCTTGACCCATTTGTCCCTCCAACTGGCAGTCACGTGCAGTCACATGTCGATTCCGTCTTCCCAATATCGGTATATATACAGCTAAAATCGGTAACTGGAAAACCGACGGCCAGACTAGCAAGATACCAGTTCTCTCGGCAATACCCGGCACACCAACACGTAAGTAACTTACCTCATTATCTAATCGCTTAGCTCGTGTCCTGACGTCACACCACATCGGCTGACGCCATCACGAGTTTATTCACGTCATCTATCCGTTTGCGTCAACTCGCAATATGTATGTGCTGCAGTGTGACAACCAGGTTAATGTTTAATAACCAGAATAACGTCAGACGATGTCAGCCCATTTTTCCTATTCGTATTTTAAACGGATTTCCCGCAACAAATCCCCGCCAACGAGCGGTATATAATTAATGCATTTATTTGTTTTCTTGAAACGTTTCACTTCACAAGACATTTGATTGACGGGTGTAACAAGCCATAGTAGTTCACTGATAGTACCTCTATACGTTTTGCTCCATCTTATTGGGGGGGAGACATGTTTCATAAACGTTTCACAGATCAGCGTGTTTCACACGACTGGCCTAGGAGACAAGTTTCACAAACCTTCCGTTAACGCGTAAAGTTAATCTTGATATGCTTCTTTGTCGACTTGTTTCGGCCAACGACTGGTCGGCAGAATTGTTCCACGGTACGTTTGATCTGTGCCCATAGTACCCCAGAAACCGGAAGCCCGGCGTGAAATAATTACGCCGCGGCAAACGTGGCAATCTGAACGCCGTCGTTTAGATTATAAATAGTCGCGGCATTATCATCCAACCAGCGGCCATCTTTGCGTCACGTGAACACATTGGTTCAGCCGATAACCTTCTGACGTCATCAGTTCAAACGTAAACGGATCCGAGACACTGGAGAACGACTTCAACGAATTATGGCAAATAACGCCGCGTTTTAATTGGTTGCGGCTTTCTATCGCACGTTCGTCTTCCGTTAGCCAAGCACGTGACCAGATCATGTGACAGCCAAAATATAATGGCTGCGTGGAAATCGGGTTAAATCTCGCTTAGACAGCGAATTGGCGGCAGTTTTACACTGTTTGAGCAGATACCGCGTCTCTTTGGTTGAATGTGCGTCGCCAAAGAATAAAATGTAACTAACTGTGAAGCGGCCGCCATTTTCCTTGGACAGACGATCTCTAATCTGAATTATTTCGGCCATTCCGAAGCGAGAATGAATTCTAAACTCGGCTCTAATTAAAAAGGCGATATTAATTCTTCCACGCATAACCCAGAAGTAAAAATCCCCAACTGAGAGGGGTTGGTTGATTTGAGAGAATTAGCTTTCAGCGATTCGTTTCACTAAGTACTCCGTTAGCGTGCATGCAAATAGGACAAAATGCTCTTAAGTCAACGTTCGTAATGTGATACCGCAGTCAAATGTAACACCGCCGTAAAGCGGCACTCATTCGTCCCATGTGACATCAAGGGGAAATGTCGCGAAAGCTATGCACCCACGTGACACGAAGTGGATGGTCGCACTCTCAATGTTCCACGCGTCGTCTTTCCAAGAGTCTAAAAAATACTTGCATCCAGTTCAGCTACATTTCAGGAAAATTATTTTTATTGCTCAAATTAAGCAAAAAAGAACAACTTTTAAGCGAATGTGAATGGGTTAGTTTCGTACTTTTTTGCTCAACAAGACAGGCGGCCATCTTGATTGACTGGCCACATGCCGTCTAGACGGCGTGTTTACATCCGGGTGTGGTTGTTGCTTTGGTCTTATACAGTCGTATGCAGTCTTATGCAGTCTTATACAGTCAGCTATTCGCGAGACAATTCCTAATGAAATCGTCAATTACACTGGGCCTCAATGTCTGTTTGATAAAATGCATTTGCAATTACTCACTCGACTTGTTCGCTTGATCTTATCACACGCCCGCTAACCAATGGCCGCCCGTCAAACTAGACACGTGACGGGAAGCGAGCGGCAAGCCGTCATACAATGGCGGACGCAGCGCTTCCGGTGAGTGATGAGCCTTTATTAAATGTTAACTCCGTTTTAAAGTTTATTAAGACTGACGCAGCACCGAGTTAAGATTCGTTTTCGGTTGAAATTGTGATCTTTGCTGTCTATTGACCTGGTTTAGTAATCTATAATGGAAAACAATTATCGGACTAACAGTCGCTGTGGAGGCATATCTCTCTCTCTCTCTCTCTCCGTCTCTCTCCATATCATCCCTTCCCTATACCTCCACGCCTTCTCTGTCTAGCGTGAGTTCTCTCTATCTATCTCTATCAATCTCTCACTTCCTCTCTCTATCCCCCTCCCCTCTCTCTCTCTCTCTCTCTCTATATATATATATATATATATATATATATATATATATATAGATGAGAAAGAGAAGAGGCAGATTGACAAATTTTAATCTCTCTATATCTATGTATACTTGTCTATCTTTCTTTCTATCCATCTATTTTTCTGTCTATCAATCCGGTAAACTACAAAAATACACACACTCTCCCTCAATCACTCACCCCCCCCCTCTCTCTTATCAATCCCGTTATCTGTGGCAGATAATGTACAAGACAAGACGCAGCAGTGCTTACTAGAAAATTCTTCTTCAGATTAAATTAATCACAGATCAAAGCAGCCCAAAAGACAGACATCTTGTGAGCGGATGTTAATTATTTTTCTATCTAGTATCTTCTGCCTCTCTGTAGAATATGTTGAGTAAAAGGCTTCAGCTAGCCATGCCTGATAACAAGAAGGTGGTTGATTGATTGATCAATGGATAAATCGATCAATTGATCGATCGATCAATCGAATGATTGATTGATTGATTGGTTCGATTGACGCAATTTATTTTTTTATTTATTTATTTATTTTTTTATTAAGTGAATGAGTGAAGTAATTCACTCACTCACTCACTCACTCACTCACTCACTCACTCACTCACTCACTCATCAACTCACTCTCTCGCATTATTTTATTTTCTTTCTCTCCGTATATGTAAACACATTCATAAATAGATAGATACATATATGTAGATACATACATACACACATACATAGATAAACATATATATATATATATATATATATATATATATATTCAAACATATATATTTACATACATTTTACATACGTACGTACATACATACATACATTCGTACATATATAGTTACATACATTTTACATACATACATACATACATACATACATACATTCAAACATATATTTACATACATTTTACACATATACTTACTTACATACATATTTTCTTGTGCGTACCGTGATTGTTACTTTAAAAGGAACTCGTTTGTGAAATGTATATAAATATATCTCACAACCAACATGCACTAACGTCAAAACGCACACTTTCACCCACATATACACGAATACGAATAATAATAATAGTAATAATAATACGAAAAACAAGAGTATTGACAACGAAAACAACGGAAGTAATAAACAATAATATATATTAATATAATATTTCACAGTAAATAGTCCGCAATCCGCATTTTAGTGACGTCATGTATTCCCTCTTGCAACTGTTTATTCGTGGACAAGGTCACAAGGTCACATTACACGAGTTTTGGGAATAACATTCACACTTCGACTACAGGTCTGACGGCGTACAGTGTGTGTGTGTGTGTGTGTGTGTGCGTGTGCGTGCGTGTGTGTTCATGTGTGTATGCGTATCGTACGTGCCCACATAGAACCCGACACCCCTTCATTTCGATAACTGTAACATCAGACATTTACTGAATAACAACCCTTAGTTCCCTTACCGTAGCCAATATTATTATTATTATTATTATTATTATTATTATTACTATTATCACTATTATTATAGATATTATTATAAATATTAATATGTATATCATTATAGATATTTTTATTAGTACTACAGTTTCCTGGAATGTGATCGATCTTAAGGATGAACTATGTTCTCTGCCAATGTTAGTTGTTTTACTGAGATGACCCCAAGATGGGAAGATAGTGCTGATGTTTCGAGTACAGTGCATCGTAACCCAAAGACAGATAGACTGATTGACAACCTGACTCACTTAATTATCTCTTTCCTGGCTGTTTTACTCACATACTCAATCATTCAAACTGTTCTGAATTAAAAATGTAGGTAAAAACGAGAACAAATATACTATCTAATGAAGCACCCAGTTAAGCTGTTGAATAATTATATATATATATATATATATACTATCTAATATACTATCTAATGAAGCACCCAGTTAAGCTGTTGAATAATTATATATATATATATATATATATATATAGAGAGAGAGAGAGAGAGAGAGAGAGAGAGAAGCTACATTGTTCATGAATAGTTCCACATTTTTCTTGGTTGTGAAATATACGGGATTTCACGAAGATGGCGTCACCTGTTAACACTTAATTCACAAGTACTGGTTACATCGAGGCGTCCGTAATCCGGCTTCTTTCCGTCGCTGTTCTGGACTCGATTAATCGATGCTGGTCTCTGGGACGCGATTGGAGAAGGATCCAGATCGGGTTATACCCTAACCCGGATCGGACTGGAGTTCGTTGAATGAGAAGATTTTATTTACTGTAGAATGAAGAACGCCTGTTTAGGTATGTAATCCACATTCTGGATACACAAGGACATTCCAGATATGAGCGGAATACGGATTGTGCTTTACGCTTTTCCAAATTGAAATTGAATTGAATTGCAAATTCCTCCTCCCCCTCGCCGACGGCACTATAGTGTTTCTATTTGCCGTAATGTAATTAAGTAACCTTGTAAGTTGCACTATTACCTTTGATGTTGACAGATTATTGTGGTAAATAGAAGGATCAATGGATAATAATAATAATAATAATAATATTATTATTATTATTATTATTATTATTATTATTATTATTATTATGTGACATCGTGAGAGAAATCTCTTATCTATATGATAGTTGATTATATGGATAAACACTCCTACTGACTGACACGATTACGAATTCACTTACTGACTCACATAACTGATTAATTGTTTTACTAACTCACTGATGGACTTACTAAATAGCACACGATTGTTATATTAATTTAATATATTAAATCCCCCCCCCCATCCAAAACAAAAAAAAAACTTAAAACGTATATCGGTATAGTGGCGAGATCAACCAATTTTCGTTGAAGTTAGGAGCCTAAACACTGGCAGACATTTTATCCTGGATTATGCGTCATCAAATCTAGCCTTTGAAGCTGTATCTCATTGGTAAAGATTAGCGCCGTCCGAATATGTGGAATGTTTCATCCATCAGCGTAACGCTTCATCTTATTATATTGAGGTTGTGGGGAGTAATCCCTCGGCCATATATCCAGGTGGTGACCGGCTCCGATGTTAAACAAAGCCATCACTTACCTAAAGAGCTGAACCGACATGTTTGTCGAAAAGACGTATCGTTGTGATAGGTCTGTCTTTGATGACGTCAGGTACCCCGACACTGATATATACATAATGTTGTTAAGAGCCACAGACTATCGCTTTGATTCGTCATAGTGTGACAGGTAAAATATATGCCTTTCTTTCCTCGTTTAGACCGGGCCCTCTTCAAAGAAATTAATTTGGATGCAGGTCAATTCGTCAGTTTTCTCTACTCGTAAACAAAACCCTATAATCAAATAAAAGTTGAGGTGAATTTGGTAATCAGGTCAATTTCTTAACACTCCAATTTTTAACAATTCACTATAGGTTCTTTTATTGTCTCCCAAATTTTGATATTTGGAAGCCTATCAATGGATAAGCAAATATTTCAAACCCGAAATTATGAATTTTTTTAGCAACGTGCAGAAAAGCGATAATTATTGGGTGGAGTTACGAACACTGTATCATGATCGGGTTAGATCGATGAGTCTGAGAGGGTGAGAATTAAAAATAAATTCCTTCTGTGCTCTAACGGATCAAACAATCTCTCTATCTATCTATCTATCTATCACATCATACTATCTATATATATATATATATATATATATATATATATATATTATATATATTCTACTTCTCTATCTATCTATCTATCTGTCTTTATATATATATATATATATATATATATATATATATATATATATATATATAATATATATATATATATATATATATATATATATATATTTACTTCTCTCTCTCTCTCTCTTCTATCTATCTATCTATCTATCTATTATCTATCTATTTATCATCCTCTCTCTCTCTCTCTCTCTCTATATATATATATATATATATATATAATATATATATATATATATATATATATATATATATATATATATATATATATATATTATATATATATATATATACTCACCTTCTCTATATATATCTATATATATATATATATATATATATATATATATATATATATATATATTATATCTCTCTCTCTCTCTCTCTCTACTTCACACACACACACACACACACACAAACAAACACGAAACACACACACACAAACCACACGTCTATTTCAAACCGATTAATGTCCGATATGTTTACAAAAGATTTCCCGACAACAGTCGTTTATAACCCTGAAGCTTATTGTTGCTATAACAATGGTACTCTGAACAGTACGTGATACGTCAAGGTGTAGAAGATGTTCCTACTCCCACCATCCTCCAACTCTATTGTCCAGTAAGACGTGCTCCAGAACAAAAGATCCAGAGTTCTGGAGCTCCGGAGTTAAATACCTGAACATAACATATTGTGGGCGGAGGAGGGGGTAAATTAACTAGCTAACTGCTGTACTAGTCCCTAGGGACAACTATATTATGCGCGCGGGCGCGTGCATGTACTTGTGTGAGTGATTGAGTGAGTGAGTGAGTTATTATATTTATGTCTATTACTGGTTCTGTCCCTCTCTCTCTCTCTCTATATATATATATATATATATATATATATATATATATATATATATATATATATATATATATATATAGCTCTCTTCGTTTTTTATGTTATTCACGCTATTTCTACCTGTCTGTCTTTCTACCTGTTTGCGTGTATGTTCTGTCTGTCTGTCTGTCTGTCTGTCTGTCTGTCTGTCTGTTATATGCCATGCTATATCATGTAAAGAGTACTACTATACTATAAGCTAAAACCAGTCCTTTTCCAGCCAAAACACAATAATGCGTACAGAAAGAAATGGATGTACTCCTATAGCAATATACTCATAAAGTCATGCCGCGGTCACATACACATACACACATACAAACACACACATACACACACACATACATATATATATATATATATATATATATATATATATATATATATATATACAGAGAGAAACTCACATATACACACACTCACATACAAACGCACACAAACACACCTACACATACACATATAAACACACATATACACACACACACACATATATATATATATATATATACTCACGCATAAACCCTCACACAACTACACACATTAGAAAATGAACAGGCAATACACGTTTGAGCACCAAATGTTCCTAGCTGGATCAGACCCTGATGATTCGTCGAGAGCGTGTCTCTGTACTCATTTGGTACAACACCAAAACGCACAAACTCACACATGTACCTATCTACGTGCGTACTTGCGTGCGCGCACGCACGAACACAGGCTCGCATATTATGGCGTCTAGTTATAAATCACATAACTCGACTAACACAAGATCGGCAACGAAATAAAATGTTGAAAGACGTCATCAAAACTCGTCGTAGCTAAAACGTAATTGTTTAAAGCCAACACTTTGGTAATCGGAGATTGATTCAACTCAACAAACGGAAGCTGCTACGCCGTGATACGATACTGCTTTGTGGCGAAAGAACCCGCTTTGGGCACAAAACGGAGCTCATGGGCGCGAAACGCCGCCGCCTTCAGATGACGTAGATCGCTGACGGAGAGACGGCATCATGCAAACACCATACCATCCTGTCACGGTACAAACCATACGACTAGCAATACAAATCCCGAACCACGGTAAACCGTCACAAGTTGGCAACTTCAAGACGAACCACTTAACCCCAAACAATACCACTCGGCAACGGGACGAACCACGCAGCCACCGAACGAACCACGTAGACACGGGCCCGACTATACGGCGTATAGCCACGAGAGACGAGCCCGGTCGGTCTATCAGTGAACTAATTCTTCAACACGTTTGTCACAGTTAACCATTGCCATTCAATCATAAATATTTCAGTTCAGTTCAAAGCTGATAGATTATGGTGTAAGCATGACCACATTCTTTCCGGGTCTCTCGCAGCTCAATAAGTGACGCTAAATGATCTACCAAGATGGCTGGCCGGTCGATTCGTCCTAATTCCCGTACAGTCACCTACCGGGTTCAGTTCGATGACTAGAAGCGAGTCGCCTAAGTATTTTTGAGAAACGTGGAGACGGATGACGCCCCCGTAACATATATGGTTCGTCTGGAAGGAAGGCGTTCTGGTGTAGAAACACGATAGAAAGATTGAAGATTATGTGATGAATCATGACGGATATAGACGGGTGGAGGACGGGGGCGCTTTCTGAGCGGCGAAACGTGATGGTTACGGAATGTTTGACGCCAATTCGTGCCTCGCCCAATATCCGGGTTTTGGTGACGGGCAGATGACGGACTGTGCATTTGGTAGATTCCGGCAAACATCGATTGCGGGAAAACCAGCACACGTCGCTAAGTAATCACAAAAGGAAGCGATTTGGTGTTTTAAAGACGTTTCGCGCTTTCTATCGCAGACCGATCCGGCTTTCCGTCATATTCCTTTATCCGGATCGAGTTCCGGCAAATAATCTTCGGCAGATTTGCTGCAATCATTTCTTGAATGACGTCATTCACTACGAAGAGTATTCATTTAATGTTTTTAATGTAGCAGAAATTGGGCGGGATGCCTGGATATTGATGATCCAGATGCGCATTACGATCGTTTGATGACATTTCACGCGTGTTTTCCCCGGAATTAGAGAAGCTTTCCGGGTTAGACGTCATTGTTCGGAGTGACAAATAGGGAAACTCTGACGTCACAGACAGATTGGGAGTTGTCATTTTTGGCGAACGAACGAGACGCTGTGTCTCTGTTTATTTTTCTTGCCTTGGTTTGAGCAAATTCCTGAACTTAAATCCCTCCCTACCCCTCGGCTCCCCCGCCCTCTGCTCCCAGTCATACTTGAGTCAGTTAGGCGTCCAAATTGTAGATGTCACTCGTCTTGTCCCTGTGGCGTAAATGGTAACGCGGTTGGCCGACACCTATAACTTCACGGTTCAAATCGCGTCTGGATTATGTCACAAGGGTGTTTCATCCTTCGCTTCGTTTCATTACTTGTGTATGTCACTTGTCTTATTTTGCCTACCATTGGCACATATGGCCGTAAAGTAACAACATTTACCTTTACAAATATCAGTTTAATAACACATCGTTTAAGTTCGATGGCAATTTTACAACACCACTTTAATAGTTTATCTGACATCATGGCATCTTCAACGAAATGATCAAATTCATTTCTATACTTAGTTGTTCAGTTGACTGCACTTGAGCTGAAGGCACTTATTTATTAATACACTGTCAGTGGTCTTTCAGAATTAGTTCATTTTTCGAATCTAGGAAATTCGGCTTTTCCAGACACAGTCATTGGCACTCCTTTTTTTAAATGTCAAACTGGACAACCATAGTAATTATCAACAGCATCTTAAGCCGTAACATCTTCGATGTATTCGCACATCAGTGATCAAAATTAGCTTCAATATATTCCCAATACTGACACCTTGACAACCAAAGATCTACGCTCGGTTAAAAGATAACAATTGGTGTGAAGTTTGTTTGCTGTTCTCTGATCCCTGTTTTTATTATTGTAAATAACAACAACAAACTCACCCAATCCCTCCCCCGTTCCCTCCGCACCCCCGATGTCTCAGTACAGCCAATCTTCAATCCCTTACTAACACTCAATGACAAGATAAACGATGCACGAAATAACACCTTTTAAGATAATTAATATCGCTTTAGACAAAAATAATTCCATTCACTAGGGGGCGTTTTGGTCGCTAACAGTATACCGCTTGTAGGTTCATCATTAATAATAGATATCTTTAAACGTAGACGGTTACTCGCTCGTTTATACTCTAGCAATGTGCCAGGTCACTAAAGATCTTTCGATTACACACAGGTTCCCAAACATCAGTATTTATATGATTACACGGATTACATTTGGCATCGGAAAAAAAAACTGTTACAATCCAGGATGTTGATGATACCCAATCATGGTACTGGACGTATTAGCGGGGACGGGTAGCTCTCCCCGTAGAAACACTTGCTCTGATTATAGATGCCTTACTGCCCGGTCTGTCCAGCTGAGTACAACATGATTATCACTCGCTATCCTCATAGTACACGAAGCCGATGCAACTGAGACGGAACTTGTTGTTTTAAGTTCTCCTTTACGAAAAGGCGTTGCCAGTCGTGAATTATGAATACCATTAATAGTTAAACGGTAGTGAAAATTAATTCCTTATATTTAGCATGACTCACCGACACTTACTGATTCGTTGACTCACTTACTGATTAACTCATTTACTTATTTCACTCATCCATTCACTCACTCACTGATTGGTATTTGAAATTATATATATATATATATATATATATATATATATATATATATATATATATATACTGAGAAAGTAATCCAAGCATAGTACCTATAATCTAAGCATTACTGATTGTGCAAATCTACTACTATTTTCTCATCTGACCAGCGAGTTTAATATATATACGTCATGTTTGATCCAGGCCAATTTCTTCTAACCCATACGTCGAACCCACATGACGACATCCAAACAACAGAATCCAGAATGTAAGATGCTCGGGAGAATTGCTTAAAGTCACCGAAATAATCTGCACCACGAATACATGGACTCAGGTCACGCGTAGGAATACACCGGGTCGGGGTCTCCTTCTATGGCGCCATATTGGCGGTGCTTCGGCCAACCTGAAATGGTGTCGTGTGATAACACGGCGACCAATCCCCCTGGGATTGCTGTAATGAAAGAGTCCCCTCTTGAAATCAGGAACAGGGATTATTCGTGTCTGGATTGTGCGATCCGGGACTGGGATTAGAAATGGTAGAGTTCAGGGTTCCCTCTCTTGAAGTGAACAAGATGTGTGACACGATAGAATGTAATCTATTAGGTGGTACTAAGGGGAACACGCTCTATCCCGGTGTCACGTTGCCACAGTGTCAGAATATCATAATGTCACAGTGTTACTTTTTGCACAATATTACGTTGTCATAATATCATGTTCTCATCTTGCACACTGGATAGATTGATAACTGACCTGAAGGCTGACACACGCGCGCACGCGTGCACACACACACACACACACACATACACACACACTAAATAGACAGAATGAAGCAGACAGACACACAAGCTGACATACAGACAGACAGACAGTTAGTAGTTTATGAATCGATCTACCAAGCTAGTTTAATAGATAGACATATAGGCTGATAGATAGATAGATAGATAGATAGATAGATAGATAGATAGATAGATAGATAGATAGATAGATACATATATACATAAATATATAGATAGCTGGATGGCTGAATATATAGAAAACAAGTACAAACATATATCGATGGATATCTAAATCTGTATAAATGCTCTTCCTTGACCAGTTTCTCAAATGACAAGATGCTCGCTGACAGGACAGTCCATCTTCATCAGCCGCTTTGTTTAGCCGACACAAAAGATGACAATGAGATGAGCACTTGATGTCTTCTTGTCAGCATATTTATGTCTTGGCGCTGATGGATGCACAACCTTATCCTTCCCTTTCCCCTTCCCTCTAAAATAATGTATCCTGCCTGTCCGCGTCCTTTCGCCCCCCCCCCACATCCTCTACACCCCCAACCATATTTACGAGACCATCACGAACCCCTTCATGTCACATCTCATAACAGCTCATCTTGCTATAGGTGTGTCATTCAGGTGTGATATAGGTCATGTTTTGGAGTCATCTCCCGGGTACATCCATAGTAAATATCGTCATCTGCTATCTTCAACAAACGATAAAACCTGATAAGGTCTTCCGGTGACGTCATACAATGAGTACACGACGAGTATATCGTTAATACATAGCGATAAGTACATGAATAGTAAGCGTTGAGTACGTGGCCAGTACACGACGAGTACATGGCCAGTATTTGATTGGTACGTGACGAATGTAGCACGGTTTATATACGAACAGTAAGTGGCCATGACGCAGTTAGTACGTGACACATTTACGACAACTATATGGCCAGTACATGGTCAGTACACGGTGAATACATCTTCAATACATTGCGAGGACATGACCAATGTAGACCGAGTACAATGATAGCACACAGCTAGTGTGTACTTTCAGTATATGACGAGTACGCGGTCAGTAAACCGCGAAAACACGAATTGTAAACATCGAGTATCATTCAATTTGGAAATATTTAATAGCATTTATCCATGTAAAAACCTATCCCTGCAAGAGTACCATCATACTCCCTACCGAATAACTAAATTTAATTAATCAGATCACAAAGTTGTCCAAATATATTATGTCATTGATGAGAAAAAACCCATAATAATTAACTGAATGTTCTCTTATTAGTATTATAGTTAACGAAACGGTTTTTCTAGCATCATCGGTTCTGGTCAGAATTGGGACATATAGCCATTTCCGTTAGGAAACATCCTACAAACACAGGCCAGAGTTGGTTTCTAACCTACAACCTGGAGATTTGCAGCGCAGCGCTCTAACCACTTCGCCATCGGAGTGTCTGAATCCAGTTAAATGAGTTTATTCGAATCAACAACCCCAAGGTTAGCAACGCACTACTCTAATCCCTGAGCCATTGTGGATCTCCAGTCTAGTTAAATAAGAGTTGAACGAAGTTTCTTTGATCTGTATACAAGTTTCAGAGTTCACGGATCAAATCCGTCACCGAGAGGCGCTCCAGACAAATAGAGTTTTACCGTCTGTTAGTATGATTGTTTTGATGAGCGTCCGCACCTCATGACGTGTTGCTTATTCATGAACCCTCTGAACAACAGAGACAACTGGGTCTAGGATGACGTGAGCTATTGGTAGCCTCCCCCCCATCTCACAACGGTATTCTATTTATACTTCTGGTTGTCTTCATTGGGACTTCGTCTTATCCTCCAACGCCTTATTGTTAAGTATTTAGTCATTTTTTACCTCAGATCGTTGACATATAAGTACGTTTTGAGGTCCACGATGACATACTGCGGGCTAAATTGTCTTCCGTTGTCGTCTGGGGGGTTTTCTCAAGAGAACGTCATATACGATTTAATCTACTCGCTGTGCCTAGTGTGGACGTAAATATGTATACGACACTACAACAAACCGGAAGTGTAGAATAGGATGTAGTTATAAACAATCATTCGTCGACGAAGTTATTTCGAAGTTTTGGGCGAGGAATTAGATGCGTGAAAACGTAAACTCCTGCCAGCGTATGACTTTTAATTAATAACAGATTTAACATATATCGTGTGGTCCAACAACAACAACAATAACAACAACAACAACAACCAATCCTTTCAGCAACAACAATTCACGTTGTTAGTTAGAGTCGATAACGAGGCTGACACTACATGATGCCAATAATCGTGACGCTACCATCTCCCGGGCTGCCATTACAACAGATACCTCGGTGACCAAATGACTTCGATGGCATTCAGATTATACATTATCCCTCATCCAGGTAGCACACCTCATCAGCTCATCACTGTACAGCCGACTGTCAGTATCCTTAATGATACGCCCATTAGGTTGCCAGAGACGTAATGGGCCAACAAAAAGGCTGTCATAGAGTGTTGATCCAGTACCATCAATAGAATACTTAATATTACAATGTAGTCATACTAACTTAAGCCTCTCTCTCTCTCTCTCTCTCTCTCTGTATATATATATATATATATATATATATATATATATATATATATATATACTTATTTATTTATAAATAGAGATAGATAGATAGATAGATAGATAGATAGATAGATAGAGGGGATAGAGAGAGAGAGAGAGAGAGAGTAGATAGATAGATAGAAAGATATATGTGGAGCAGTACGTGCGCGCTGTGTCGGGGGGATTTGTATATGTGTGTAGGTGTGTGTGTTTGCGCACGCGTGTCTGTGCGCACGCGTGCGTGCACACACACACACACTCACACACACTCACACACACACACACACACACTATATATATATATATATATATATATATATATATATTCATCTATATAGTTCCCCATTCTCTCTTTCCATTCATCCTTGTACTGTAAACCGCATAACTTGTGAAATACAAACGCTAACAAACTAGTTATGTCTTTCAAATATACACAACGGACGCGTAGTCTAAATTTAGGATAAATCTGGATCACAGAATCCCAATTACAAAGCAAGATACCCGCAACAGGAGTCAACCGTACGTGGCCACCATCCAAACACATTAACGGGATATCATTTGGCTGGGGGGGGGGGATATTTTCAGTATGATAGTAATGTTTCTCCTGTCAACAGACATAAATTCTGTCTGACGATGAACGACTAGTCAACATAGACACCGAGTTGACCAGTTATCGCGACGTGCCACTGTCTTCTTCCTACATCAGCAAGATTATCTTCATAACCCCTGAAATAAGCTCAACCCTGCCAGCCCCGTCAACCATTGTGCGTCTTTGCCCCATCGCCATTGAATTCGGTTGTCGTCCGGCCACAAAACAACTCGTACCCCGTCCACGAGCGAATGCCGCCGCTATTTACCACCAACGACGAGGTCCGGCCCGCAATCGCTTCGTGCCGCCTTGATTGGTCAAATATATCGGCCATAATCGTGTAAATGTGTAAGCAACGGCCTTCTGTGGCCATAATCCAGTGACTGATGCCTTGTATATTGTTTGCCGAACGTGTCCAGGTTAATGATAGACGATAGGTGGCGTGCCATCGGTTTGACTGACAAGGCCGGGTCAGTTCGTTTATCGGTCTATTCGTACTCACTGGTGTGTGTCGCTAGGTGGTCAGTGGATTGATGACAGATCAAATAGGACGTGATCACCGAACAACAGGCTGTCGGCTGGTAGAGAGGAAAATAGGCGGAAAGTGAGAAAGATTGGACCCTCAGGGGAGATAGATAGAGAGATAGGAATTGTGGAGTTCGGGAATGTGGGTGTGATATTGAGAGAAAGGTTAATACTGGATGGAGGAGATCGCTTTTGAGATGAGTAGATTAGATTGTGTGATAATATATATATATATATATATATATAGAGAGAGAGAGAGAGAGAGAAGCCATTTGTCGAATTCTCTTAGCCAATGTTATTCACCCTTCTATCATGCACACACGCATGCGAGAGTGCGCACACATACATACACGTACAGGCAAATTCGTTAAAAGAATACTCGGAATACTAAGAATATATTTTGTAAAAATGTCGGATCCCAAGATTATGGGGTTTCTTAAAAGGACAAGTATCAACTTTTTTCTGTTATTACCCGCACGAACAAACAAACAAACAGCAAACAAACAATAACTAAAAACAATCACACACATACGCACGCACTCACAAATGCATACATACAAACAAACAAATATGCTAAGATACAAACAAACAAATGAAGGATAGAAAAGGCAGCGCCATAGACAATCTGAAGGGACGCGATCCTTACACTAGTGCTGACACCTGGTGGCCATCGATCTATTTACATCTTACGGGTAGATAACTCGCAGACCACAAGAGACCACAGACAGAGGAATAGATTCGAATAAAGCGTTTGGAGTTAGTCTTAAATTAACTCGAAGTCTCTCCGTTGAACCGTAGACGATGGCTTGATAAAAGTGAAGAACACCGGATGTGTGATAGTGATAAACTTTCGGATACGCCACGGGGAGTTGAGTTTGGGCTGGATCATCCAGTCCGGAGGGGCGATAAAACTAAGTAATTGGAATCATTTAAAATGATTAAATGTAAAAAGAATGAACTTTTTGGTGAAAATAGATTAAACAAATACTTGCCTAAGGACCCGATGAAACGATACAACTACTGAAAAGGTAGATGATGATGATGATGATGATTGATGTTTTACGGCCACTTTTGTGCACAAAGTAGGCTAAATGGGCCGAGCCACCTCCAAAGGTAATGAGGCGAACTCAAAGACGAAACAACTTTCAGATATGCCCACGCCGAGATTTGAACACGAGTGGTAGTGATCTGTAGTCCAACACGCTACCACGGAGGCGCCCTACTGAAACGGTAGATCAGCTGAAACGATGCAAACGCTAAAACGGCCCATCAGCGGAACTGATACAACAGCTAAATTATTCATGCAACAGCCAGTAGGGGACATCTGAAACGATGCAGCAGCTGAAAGTGTATGCTAACTGAATCAGCTCAAACATGACAGCAACTCAGACAATACATCACGGCTAGAATATAGGCTTGAGGCCCAATGAGGGTGTTTGTGTACTGGATATTAGAGTACGGGTGTTAGTGTATGGACTTTAGTTTACATATATGTTAGTGTACGAGACATTTGTGTACTGGATGTTAGTGTACGAGACATTAGTATACATTGACATGACAATCTATGTCCACAGTTACAACCAGACACAATTATGAGATACGTTGCTGAAACTGTTTCCAAGAGTTTCATTGTGGGTACGGACACGAAGTGGAAGAAGGAGGAAACCATGATGTCTGATACAGTTCCAAGAGCTACTCGCAGTGGAGGGGAGGGGGGTGTTTTACATCTTGGACAAAGTGTTTATCGGAAGATTTGCAATTTCGGTTATTAAGTTCGATATGATGAAGATGATGCATTTCAACATCAAATAAAAAAGTTACATGCCTTGGCTTTCCTTCCTTCAGATATGGTAATACCGGCATTTGTAGAAATGGAGGATGAGTTACCAGACGGTATTCTCAACTACGTACGCTATTGAAACTCTTTGAAAAACATTTTCAGCAATATTTAAAGTGGTCAATTCAAAATCTCTCAACACTGTGTCTGGTTGTAACTCTAGACACAGATTATCAATGTACACTAATGTCTCGTACGCTAACATCCAGTAAGCAAATGTCATGTCCACTAACATCTTTGTACACTAACGTCCGTACACTTACGTCCGTACACTAATATCTAGTACACTCCCAGAATATATCGCATCAGCTTGATCGGTACAGCTGCTAAAACAACGCTCAATCTGGCACAGTGCAACAACACTCGACGAACTGAAATCCACTCATCAATTCTGACCTCCTCGAAGCGCCACCTGATGACTGATGGGAAATCCGCCTGATCCGGAACAGCTTCCGTCGTTCGTTAGCGTAAATAATAAGATTTCGCAATCAAAGTATCTCTCCTGTCGTGCCGGCGCCGCGTCCTCGCGCGCGCACCACTCATCGCTACAGGTGTTAAAGGTACCTGCCTCATCAGACGATAATCAGGAAGAATCAGAGATAAAAGATTTCCCGCCGATTTGTTTAGCAGCAGACGAACAGCGCGCGCATTTGGCGCCGAAAGTTTTCGCCCATTTTGTCCGCCTTTCGAGGTTATATATAACGTGGACATTGATGCGCATGTCTTCGTTGACGTAATGAAAATCTAGCACCGGAATGATGTCAGTAATTGGTCGACTAGTTATTGTATTATCATTTGACGAAAAGGCTCGCCAGCTACCATTACTGGAGAATAACGCTGCCTAGCGAATAACAAATGAATGGTTGGTTAACAGCGAATAACAAAACTTATTATCCTTGTCGGCAACACATAATGTGACGCAGTCAATACATGATGTATGATGTTGATGATGGTGATGATGATGCTGATGATAATAATATGACGTCATCATATATCGCATGACGCCTGGTAAACACTAGTTGGGCATGACGCAATTAATACATTTACTAACGTAAGGTAAAAACACACTGGTTAGGTATGACGTAAATATTACATCATAATAACGTGATGCAATTAATGCAATGCATCTTTATAACGTTAGGTAATTAAATCCCCTTTAGGATGTGACGTCATAATATAATGCCGGTGACGTATCTGTGTTGTGTGCCGTGACGAATACATCCCCATTGAGGATAGAACGGAGTATCTCAGTTAACGACAACAACAAACAATGTTCGCCAGATGAAGTTTCTAGACAACTGTGTTATTGGATATCAATCACAGTATTTGTTGTTCTGAAATCCGCCATTAGCGTCAATATGTCGGTGTGTAAACCAACCACAGCAGGGTTGTTGTTTACCTATTTTCGATCCCCTGTAATTGGCCCTAAAGTAAGCCAATTTCTTAGTTCTACGCAGACGACAATTAAGGGCTGACCAGGTTTGAAATAGTACAATTTAAAAATCCAACCTGATTGACTAATCAGCGCACGTCTAGTCCGAGCTGCTCACAAACAGCAAAAAGACGATAAGTTAAGTTGCTTCTAATATTAAACAATTGAAAAGGTTTCAGAAATGCATAATACCGACCAATAATGTTGATCATTGCTTAATGAACGTTGATCATTCTTACTTTCCGTGGAGTCATAAAAGTCGGATGTGAAATTATTGCTTTAAAATCAATATGTTTCACGCCCATGAACAATGGAATATTTATAAATTTACATGTTTAAATGATGATTGATGATGATTGATGTTTTACGGCCACTTTGGGGCACAAGGTAGGCTAAATGGGCCGAGCGACTTCCAAATGTAATAAAGCGAAGTCAAAGATGAAACAACCTTCAGATATGCCCACGCCGGGATTCGAACACGGGTGGTAGTGATCTGTGGTCCAGCACGCTACCGCTAGACCACGGAGGCCCCCCTACATGTTTAAATAATAGCCTTTACGACTAATGCATTCTCGTTGATGGCGAATGCCTTAAGATGACACTCCCTCGGTTTTGACCTAATTACGAATGATGCACGAATGTTTCTTAGAAATCATGTCCAATAGATCCAGATGCCTTCTTTTGCTGACAGCAATTAGACATTTGATCCAGAGGTCAATTTGAGCGCTGATTCTCTAATATCAAGTTTTTTAAACCGTGACAAGAGTCAGATGAACCCTGATCCAGATCCATAAGTTCTAATACTTAATAATCAGGGAAGACGGCATAATATTTCGCATTCATCTTTCTTATGTTTGAGAGTTAAATTCACTAAACACGTTAAGGTACTTAACATATATGGTGTCACGCCCACAGGGAAGCCGTTATGTGTAGGCTACGTACGCCCGTGTCACGCCCACATGGAAGGCCCTTGTATGTTGGCTACGTACAGAAAGTGGAAGCACATACACATAACACGAAAATAAGACAAATCTGTGCGCTCATGTTTAGAAAAATTGATTGTTTGGTTTGACTAGCTTCGGCACTAGTCACAACGGGACATATGACCAAGAGGCAATTCTTTTATGAAACAAACGCAGTATAAGCCAGATTCGAACCCGCAACATGGAGGTTTAGAAATAAGCGAGTTGCAGTTCCGATAGTGCGAGTGCTAGTTCGTATCCCAGCGTTACCCGTCTCTGAGGGGGGTGGGTCATCCGATCATCGCATTTCTCTAGCCAGGTGCCCAGCTATACATCCCGGGGTGGGAATCGCCCAAAAGTAAATAAAACACCAACGGAGAAATACGTCACTTTTCATGTGTCTTAGAACGAATCCATGTTTCCCTTAACTACGACATGACCTAAATACCTGCCACTAGTAACTGGGTTACTTCGGCAAACCGTATCGTGCAGCTAAGTATTCTTCATCCTACGGTTCAACGTTCCCGGAAATGTAGCCCAATGTGGTGCACTAGGTTTCCGTTTCAACGCCCACCTCAACCGAATTGCAGGAACGCGCAAAATTCGACTTTGGAAATGTTATTCATTTGTGAGCACGTGCCGCCAGAGTTTCGAAGCCAGAATCTCAGACACCCTCACCGATGCTGCTCACGAACTTTAAAGCCGCGTACCAGACTAATTGGCATTGTCATTCGCTAGATGTCACCTCCGGAGAGAAATTATAAAACCGTCCGTTCATTCGTGCGCTTCATCGAGAATTATTCAACAAATAAATTGCGTTTTCTCCTAATTTAAGAAACCTTCTCTGCTGGAAATATTCCGGGGACATTTACTTCGGTTGTCTGTCAATGCCATGTAGTTGTTTCAGTTAGGTAGAAAACGGGTTTCTGATAGACTTAGGTAATGCCAGTACTGTGATGTATAACATAACTCAGCTACATATTGTATCACAAGAGTTTCTATAAAAAAATACGGATTATGTTTGAGCAGTTATAGTCTTTAAAAGTTTTAGCAAATTTTTTATAAACGTTTTAGAAATTAATTATCTGTAGAAAATGTGGAGAGAAATGATATAATCGAGCAATTGATTGAATGATCGAATGGTTGATTGATTGTGTTAGTCAGTCAGTCTGTCTGTCTGTCTGTCTTTCTGTCTTTCTGCCTGTCTATCTGTCTGTCTGTCTGTCTGTCTGTCTGTCTGTCAGTTAGTCAGTGAGTCAGTCAGTGAGTCGGTCAGTCAGTGGGTCAGTCAGTGAGTCAGTGGGTCTACGATGTTTAAGCCTTTAACAAGGGTCTGACGTAGGACACGTGGATAAGAGAAAAATGTAAAGGAATAAAAGTTTGAGAAACCCATGAAATCGAAAACAATATATATCAGATGGGATTAAGGGATTACTAAAAGTTTATAATATCGCCCGATCCAGGTTTTTATCTGTTGAAATTGTGAGTTTAAATATTTTCAAATGACCTTTTAATTCCTGTTGGGGTTAAATTAATGTCAAATCTTTTACAACCTGTTGCAGTGAACGGTTATTTTATAACGTGACGTATTAAGTGAGGTCAGCAATGCATTTTTGTTACGTCAACCCATCAGTACGCCGACTTGATATGACGTCATTCAAATACAGAAATTTATTATCGCAACTAATGTAATTCTGATTGACGGCTAACTACAGTATAAAAGTCACTCGCTGATCAAAATATAAAATCTTCAAATCTAAAAACAATATAAAGTTCTTAGATTTACCAACAGTATGAATTATTTTGCATTATCCATAGTGTAATGTATTCAGTCCTACCAATATTATAGTCTTTAGTTCTTGGCACATTATAAAGCCCTTAATCATAGCTACAGCATAAACTCATTGACCTGCACCATAAAGTTCTTTCTATACAAAAAAAAAACATTATGAAATCCTTATCTCTAAAGTCATTAACCCTAAATACAATATACAGGCCATAGTCATTATAATGTCTTTGACTCTCAGCACATCACGAAGGACTATATTAAGAAAAACATAACGTTTTTAGCCCTAACCATAGTATGAAGTCCTTAGCCCTAACTATAGTATGAAGTCCTTAGCCCTAACTATAGTATGAAGTCTTTAGTCCTAACCATGTTATAAACCATAACAATAACATAACGTCCTAGCCCTTAACATAGTATAAAGTCATTAACCCTAATAATAGCAACATAAATCTTCAGCCCTAACCACATTATAAAGTCGTTCGTCCTAACCACATTATAAACTCCTTCGCCCTAACCACATTATAAACTCCTTCGTCCTAACCACATTATAAAGTCCTTCGTCCTAACCACATTATAAAGTCCTTCGTCCTAACCACATTATAAACTCCTTCGTCCTAACCACATTATAAAGTCCTTCGTCCTAACCACATTATAAAGTCCTTCGTCCTAACCACATTATAAAGTCCTCGTCCTAACCACATTATAAAGTCCTTAGCCCTAACCACATTATAAAGTCCTTCGCCCCAACCACATTATAAAGTCCTTCGCCCCAACCACATTATAAAGTCCTTCACCCTATCCACATTATAAAGTCCTTCATCCTAACCACATTATAAAGTCCTTCGTCCTAACCACATAATAAAGTCCTTCGCCCTAACCACATTATAAAGTCCTTCGCCCCAACCACATTATAAAGTCCTTCGCCCTAACCACATTATAAAGTCCTTCGTCCTAGCCACATTATAAAATCCTTCGCCCTAACCGTATTATAAATTCCTTCAGCCTAACCACTTTATAAAGTCCTCGTCCTAACCACATTATAAAGTCCTGCGTCCTAACCACATTATAAAATCCTTCACCCTAACCACGTTATCAAAACATTAGCACTAACCACATTAGAAAGTCCCCAAGTCCTAAATCCAATCGTAGCATAAAGTGTTTTGATCTAAAACAGTATTAGTCCAAAAACAAAGTCTGTCATTCTAACACAAACTAGTCCCAACTAAACAGGGATCATGATAGTATGTCATGTATGAAATCCTTCTTCCAGATTAACCATAGACTTTCCGTCACATTTATATTGGGACTTGTGGTGGCTGAAATATCACATTTCAATTGTAAGAATAATCTAGATAAACTGAAACAGGACCGATTATAAAGACAAGCTCCAGTTGTGAATGCAGTATATCTCAATCAGTGTTTGCTATCGCTCACCAATCACTTAACTGCATCATCTTGACTGACTGACTGGAAGTCACTAATTGACTGACGCCTATTCACCGATTGACTGATTGATATTCCACTGATCGACTGATTAGTATTCATCGATTCAGGCCAAACTACTCCAAGGGGGGCTAAATGAGTCCCTGGCTCCGGTGGCGCCATCTTTTATCTGCTGATGGAGGAGGTGTTGTGATTGCGGCCAGCCAATGTACGTTTAATATGCCGAACGTCCATGTAGGGGTATGTTCGCTAGGGGACGGTATTCCCGGACTGTACCGAGCGTGCTAGTGTGTTCTGTAAGCAGCCTGTTGTAAATGTTTCGTTCTGAAGTTGGTAAGACGACACAGTTTAGTCAATGTTATTTCTATGTTTGAGTGTATGATCGCCTCTCTCTCTCTCTCTCTCTCTCTCTCTCTCTCCTTTTTACTAGACCCTTATAATACGATGGGTACGTTTGCATATACATATACATATCAGTTTGTGCATGTGTGGTTGTGGGTTCATGCGTGCATACATGCGTGTGTGTGTATGCGTGTGTACGTACGTGCGTGCGTGTGTGCGTCTGTGCGTTTAGTATATATATATATATATATATATATATATATATATATATATATAATATAAATAAAAATATAAATCTATGCATAAATAAATCTATACACAGTTCAATCTAAACATACACAAAACCTCTGCCTCCACACATCTATATATACGTAGACATATATATATATATATATATATATATATATATATCGTGGCAACTCATCAACCTGTGGGCCCTAGTGAAACCTATACCTCAGAACATTTCGACCCCACAGATGCTGACCTCAGCTTAATTCTAGGTTCGAATAGCTGAACAAATCCTACCTATCTAAAGCTTACAAACAGAGGTCCGACAGGTCCGGCGTCGTATGTTGTTGTCTAATTAGAGTGGAAAGTTAAGCCTTTTGTAGAATCTCGGCCCGTCAATCAACATAACAGTTTCAGTTGAACACGTAACACAATTGTATTGCGTACACTACCTACATGTGGAAGTAACGAAACGACTAAACTAAAAACAAAGTAGTAATACTGTGCAAGGGATTATCACCGAATTAGAACGAAATATCACCTCAATCCTGAGTAAATACTATAATGTACTCAAACCTAATCCTTATACGTTTACGTTCATTATACTTCGTGAACATTCATCTTTGTTGTGTGTGTGTGCGTGTGTGTGTGTGTGTGTGCGAGCGAGCGGTCGCGCGCGCGCGCCTGCGTAATAATATCATTACCTCTTAAGACTTGTAGAAGATTTCCAATCCTGGAGACGGCCCCTCTCAGTCGACATGAAGTCACTTCAGTAAATTATGGCTCCATACAAGTCATCCTCTGATATAGGCTTAATACCACGTGATTATCACGTGACACATAGGATGTAGAGCCGACATTAGTGCTTTGTGTGGTGTCAGACCACGTGACGGTGGGCGATAAAAGGGGCATGAAAACATTAATGGTCGGACTTGAAATGTACTACGTGATGTTGTCATAACTCAAAATGGATAAAGGAGAGCGGCGGCGGAGAATAGATACTACTGCCACTTCTCGTGTCTGGACGCGTGCTTGCTTATTTGCTTGCTTGCGTGAAGATGGTATGCGTCCTCCGTCCGTTCGTCCATGCGAGTGTGTTCGTATGTGTAGGGAAGGAGTTATGCGTAAAAGAGAAAACATATAAACTGCATGAGAGACAAGCAACAAAATGTTTAATACTAGATGGTAAGAAGATATGATAGATAGATAGATAGATAGATAGATAGATAGATAGATAGATAGATAGATAAGTAGATAGAAGGGTTAGTTAGGCAGGCAGACAAAGTGATCGACTTACTGAGTAGCCTGATTGTCTTATCGACTAACCTAATGAATGAATGGATTAATGGACAGATGACTACCACTAGCTGACACACACACGCACACACATACATACATACACATCCACGCGCACACACATACCTACATACATACATATTACATACATACACACACACACACACACACATACATACATACATACATACACGCAGACGCACACACACACATACATACATACATAAATACATACACGCACACGCACAAACACACAAACCCATAACAACAACGAATCACCGGCCAACAATCACCACGCAAAACAAAGACAAAGAGATGTGTGCTCTTTGTTACCAGCCTCTGTATCTTATCAAAAGTTTTTGACACACAAGAACTGGCCCCGCAATATCTGATCTCACTCTATAGATCTCAGCTTTTTGAACATGGGCCAAGCTTGGCCGCAATAAAATATTGACAATTTCACCTCGGAGGAAGACGAGATCTATGAAGCCCCGTTACACGACGGACATGTGTTCTTTATGGGTGACGGTGGCCCACTTCGCCTTGGAAGCTGCCACTAAACAGAGCTTTACCAACAAACTGCTCCGCCGTTGACCTTCTGTATTTTTCATTGCCAGCGGCGCTTCGCTGTGAAGACGGCGACCCGAAAACCCAGAAATATTCTACGGACAATGGCACTGTATTATAGCGTGTTTGTGCGCGCGTGTGTGTGTGTTTATGTGTGTGTGTGTAAAAACACGTACGCGCGTACACATTCTTATGTTCAAGCACGTACACGTACGCACGCACCCCCCCAAAAAAAAACCCGACACCCCCTATATATAAATAAGGTATATATATATATATATATATATATATATATATGTGTGTGTGTGTGTGTGTGTGTGTGTGCAGGTCTTGTCTTGTTTGACAAGTTCCTTGTCCAGTTGACATTCACTTCATTCATCTAATTTTCGACAACTGATGCATCAATTATTGAAAACACTCGACGAGAGGTTCCCGTAAATAGTTAATCCTTTCCCTGTGTCCAGTCTAGATGATGTGGTGTTTAGTAAAAAAGTAACGCCTCGTGTTTATATAGCTGTGCCGAATACGATTGATGTCAGTTCTGTTCGAGTCCGAAACAGATCATTGTGTCAGCCGATGGGCGGAAGTGCGAAATGTGCCTCTGTAGGATCAGGAGAAGAGTGAGGTGAAGTTTGCTGTTAGAAGCGAATTTTATGCTGAATGGCAGGTTACGGACCACGGAAGAAAAGACGAAACTATACAGTTTCGGTGATGTTAATTATAATTTGGTAATAAAGCCTCCCACCAGATCAGCATATATATATATATATATATATATATAGAGAGAGAGAGAGAGAGAGAGAGAGAGAGAGGGGAGAGAGAGAGACACACACATATATATATATACATACATACATACGTACACAAACACACACACACACCAATACATATTAAAATATGGGTGACTGTGCCCAATAGTCTCGACCCCAAATTTCAATAAGTACAAGGTATTTTCTACCCATGTCCGATCCTGCCTGTACTAAACCATTCGGGAAATAATGCCGATTTCACACTGACGCCACTGATAGTCGTTGATGAGTTGACGCTGTAACACCGAGACAGCAGCAAATATATTACCACTCATTGGTGTTTTAGTTTCAGCCCACCAAACGCGCCGCTGGTTTACCCTCTATTTGACCCAACCCCTGACCCGACCCTTGATCTAACCCAATTGCTCGACCTCGGCGCGATTCCATTCCTTCCAACTGACTGGACACTTGATGACTGATTGGTGATCTCGACGAGATTGGACTGAATTGCCTCTTTACAACAAAACGCTGAACGAAGTGGTCATTATATGGAGATGGTCGTTATAATAGAATAGTTTTATTTGAAGGTGGTTGCTATAGACAGGCACGTGTAGACAATACTGTCCTATGTATTATTAGTTAGTTAAATTATTAGCAACAACAATAGCAACAACAATAGCAATAACTAAGCTACGACCACCATCACAATTTAAAAAACAATGTATGTTATTATTATTTTTATTATTATTATTATTATTATTATTATTATTATTATTATTATTATTATTATTACATTTCCAGAGATTTGGAAATAATTGGTCGAAATAGGTAAATGGTGAGTTATTCGCTAACATTATTGGACTTTCTTGTCTTAATTTATTTCCTAGCTAGCATCTCGTCGCTAGGGCGTCGTTCTAATAAATAACAAATAAGAATATTATTTGCAGTTGATAAATTCTTATCAGATAATCGTCGCGGTGAATGTGTCTGTGATTCGTGGACAATCAAATAACTGTCCATTGTTTATCGCGAAACACGCATTGTGCATCAAAGTCAGCGAAAATGGCAGGCCACGTGGCGGTCGTAACCTTTTCTTAGACGACATCAAGAATGATTTCTGGCGAGCGTTTCTTTCGTACCAGACATCGGCTATATATGTGGATGTGTGTCGTCATTTTTTACGGGGGCGCCACCAAGCGAGTAAATGACGCCGCCGAGGCGGGAAAACATGACCATCGAGCGCCGCTCATGATTGGTCAGCGTCGGAAGACGCATGCGTAATGGGGCGATGTGTGCTAGAAGGGTAAGGATTTCTGCTACCGACGGGCCATGATGGATATTGATGCGCTGAGGATGCTTCGAGTGATTAAGGTAAAGCGAGAGTAATGTCCTAGTGTCCCAAGGTCACCGAAGTATGCCATGGTTTGATGATAGGCACGCATGCGCAGGTGATTAGCCTCGTTTCGGCGACGCGTTTGCTTACTACAACATCGAACTAACCGTTAGCTGAAAAGAAATCGCGGAGCAACGAGACAAAAAAGAAATTAAGATAAACAAAAAGTGATAAAGAAGTCGGGATATAATAATAATAATAGTCGAAAAGGGCAGTTTTTAACGTGGTTAGCAATCTGTAAGTTTATAGCTTCCGCACGGAGATTAATTCTAAATAAGTATAGAATATACGCCATGTTTGGTGGAGCAAACCTTACCAGTTGCCGGGCTGGGTGAAAAACTCCTCCTACTTTAATGCCACGGCCGAGGTGCGAACCTGCGACATCCCGCAAAGAATGACCATAGTCATAGGTAAATAGTCTCACGCTCTAGCCATGCGGCCAAGCTACATTGATTAATAAATAAATTAATTAATTAATATCCAAATATAAAATTAGGCACCTGATATGGCTTACAGTAAATGGACAATTAGACAAGGTAGCACATAACAAACAAACAGTTACTGACACACACAAAGAAACAAACTGAACAGGAAAGGTTGGAAAACAGAAAAGAAACACACAAGCTAGTAAATGATATATATATATATATATATATATATATATATATAGTCATGTGTGACCTTATCAATTTCTTGTCCGCCTACGGTCAATCAACTGCAAGATTTCGGGGAATTTCAGGTGACAATCACATAAATATAATAATCAGCAAACCTAACAACGATATTACCTGAAACCTAACCAGATAATTGTGTGTGTATGTGTATTTCTCTCTCTCTCTCTCTCTCTCTCTCTCTTCTGTGTATGCGTGCGTGCATGTGTGCGTGCATCCTTGCCTGTATGCATGTTTAAATATGTATCTGTGCACCTATATTTCTTTAGCTTGCACTCACATATGTGTTTTTGCGTTTTGTGTTTTAAGACATTCTGACACATAGGATAGAGAGGTGTTACTTTCGTCATAAGGACGACATATCACGGTTAATGGTTGTCCGACACGAACACGTATTTAAGATAACACGGTTATATCCATTACATAATAAACAATTATTTTGCCTTTTTACTTCCAATAGATGAGTGAGTGAATGATTGAGTGTTTAATGGATGAGTGAGTGAATCAATGAGTGTTTAATGGACGAATTAGTGAATCACTGAGTGTTTGAGTGAGTGAGTGAGTGAGTGAGTGAGTGAGTGAGTGAGTGAGTGAGTGTCAGTCAGTCAGTCAGTCAGTCAGTCAGTCAGTCAGTCTCAGCTAGGACTCACAGCAGACTGGATACTGCCTTGACAAACGAGATAATCAAAACCAAGCCTTTTGTTGAGGTCAAGATTCGATCAGACGATCATTTCCATCAGTTGTCATGATTGTGGCATACCTTTGCGTGGATTTTACAAAGAAAACGGAAGCAAATGATAATATGTACCCGATATATATCGTGATCCAGTCCGATTGTAAATAGTCCATATATTACCGGTCGAAGATCTAGAATATCAACACGACTATCTACTTACGATTATATGATACGGTGAACTCTGAATACTGGTGGCAGATGTTTCAGCCTTCATTCACACTGAAGTTCGGTAGAGAAGAGTAAGAGTAAAATTAAAAGAGAATGGCACCGTACAGAGATCAACCGGAGTAAAAGTAGAAACGTGTAGTAAACTAGAAGTAGAGAAGGTGATTATTAGGAAGAGTATCGTTGATTGATAGAAGATCGATATTGGATGGAGATGGAGTGAGAAGTAGAGGAGAGCAAAACTGGAGTAAATAAGTCAAGGAGTGGAGTACGATAGAGTTAAATACACTGGAAGTAGAATTGACTAAGAGTAAAATGGAGTAGTAGTGAGTTGATAGCGAGTGGAATAAAGTGAGTATGAAACAGATTAAGAGTAAGGTAGAACAGAGTGAGAGTAAGGTAGAACAGATTGAGAGTAGAGAGAGAGTCAGCAGCCGAGTGGAGTAAAGGGGTTATGTTAACCACAAACAACGCAACCAATCACCAACAAAGATGGCGTCCTCGTTCGGCATTCCCAGCATGCAACTGGCCAGTTGGCGGCCACGTGATGGCTATCGGAAGTCGGTTAGCAGACGACCAATAGCCGCTACAGGCCTTGCCGATATCTGTCCAAACTCGCCATTTATCGCCCACTTCGTGAGTCGGTTACCAAAAATGGCGCCTTTCACGTGTTCTCGGTCGCCGTAATGGCTACAGATTGTGTTATCGTCATTTCCGGCGTAATTTTCGACCGAATTAAGTACAACAATATGACGGCGTGCCGCCATTACAGGACAGATAGCGACGTTTGGGATAAACGGTGACGTCACGATAATCACGATAATCACGTGGCCGAACTCTTTCGTGAATTGGTTTATGTGTTGTTTTTTCCAGAATTTTAATAATAATAATAATAATAAATATTAATATTAATTTATTACTATTATTATTATTATACATATATCATAGAACAAAAGTATTCATTAATGTTTTTCTAAGTTGTATTGATGATCTGGAGCCTTGACTTTTATGTCTTTGCGCAAAGTTTTTGGTTGGCACTTTTCTAAACTTCAATTTGGCAATATAAGAGAATAAAAAGAAAACTGTTTAATCTCTATTCCTATGTGAGTTTAACTGAGTGTAAGATTATATAAAAATAAATATGACCCGTTGATGCGATTTTACCAAAACCTATTAATAATTTCGGAAATTTTATAATGTCAACAAACAATACTATCATAACAGCATTAGAGCTGATCTTTAGAAACATTCCAAAAGTTTTCGTATTTTATTTTGTTTAGATTTTAATTTTCCATTTTTTATATTCAGAAGATACAATAAGCCTTTGTTCAATGAATTAGTGGTTATTTTATGTTTATTTTTGTTTAGTACTAACAGGTCATATCGTAAATGGTGACACTTATAATACTGATGATGATGATGATGATGATGATGATGATGATGATGATGATGATGATGCTTACTAACAATCTAATATAGAGCATACTTTATTATTATAATAGTAGTTGAAGTAGTAGTAGTAGTAGTAGTGGTAGTAATAGTAGTAGTGGTAGTAGTAGTAGTAGTAGTGGTAGTAGTAGTGGTAGTAGTATTTTAGTAGTGGTGGGTGGTGGTGGTGGTGGTAATATTCTCTTTTGTCAAACGAATAAGGTAATATATAAACAGTTCCCTACATAATGTTGTCTACTGTCACGATATGTTCCTTAACTGAAATTACTTACCTTAAACGAAGCAAGTCAGTGAATGAATGAATGAGTGAGTGAGTGAGTGAGTGAGTGAGTGATCAGTCATCAGTCAGTCAGTCAGTCAGTCAGTCAGTCAGTCAGTCGGTCAGTCAGTCAGTCAGTCAGTCAGTTGAAGCCTTTATTCCTATTAGACTGTGTGACATCCTCAGAAGGTTTCTAACATCCTATATCAACATGTATCTATTATCTATAAAGGTTAAATCTGTTATTATGTATAACTATGACTACTACTAAAATATCCAACAAAAACAACAATAACAACAACAACAACAACTGTTACTGCTACTATATCTGGTACTGCTGCTACTATTACTACTACTATTACTAATACGGCTGCCTTTATAAATAATAATAAAATTTAATTATTATTATTATAAAAATAATAATAATAATAATAATAATAATAATAATAATAATAATAATAATAATAATAACATATTTGGCATTGTATCCTTTGTTTGCAAATAGTTCTGTACTTGTTTGGTATTCAATATTGCAACAGGAGAGAATCATTTAGAACATATATTTTACAACAATGTTGATACCAAAAAATGGTGAACTCTATGATAAGTTATTGTCCTTTAATCTGACATAGATACCTCTTACCAGGGTCGCTTTGTCGGTGACGGCATAAAAGGTATATGACAAAGTACAATGGTGAGTGGATCAAAATCATTTGGGGGGGGGGGTTAAAAGGATGGTGGTGGTGGGGTAGTGGTTTTTGGTTGGTGGTGGTGGTGGTGATAGATGGTGGTATGAGTGAGTGAGTGAGTGAGTAATTGCAGTCTGAGATTGATCAGCTTTGAAAGAGACTTACTTACTCACTCACTGACTCACTCAATTACTCTCTCACTCATCTATACTGATCACCTCCGTGGTCTACTCGGTAGCGCGTTGGACCACAGATCATTATCATGTAAGTGGTTCGAACCTCGGCGTGGGCATATCAGAAGGGTGTTTCATCTTTGACTTCGATTCATTATGACCGTTAGAGGTCGGTCGGCACATTTAGCCTACCTTGTGCACAAAAATGGCCGTAAAACATCAATCATCAATCATCATCATCATTCATCTAGTCACCCAATTACCCAGTAATTCAATTAGGCCTATTCCAACCTGTGATATTCTAACTATTTCATTGATTAAATGGATAAGTTTATTGAGAGAAACATTTCTGTTCACTTCAAGTCGGCGATAGTCAGTCGCTCATCAAATATAAACATCGACTAAATACTTCCGAGAGGAAGTCAACAACCGGAAGTTGACTAACTATCGATCACGTGATATTGTTTATCAAAGGCCCGGCGCGAAATGGAGAATCGATGCGTGCGACTATTTCGGGATCGTATAAATCTGTGGTCACCATTAGCCGTGTCACGTGACTAAATGAAAGCGTGCAGCGGATTCCGTCGAAATCTGTTTCGTCATTAAAACTTCCGGTTACGCCCATCAAGCGTTAAGGACCAGCACGTCAAACTCGGCTAACGATCATATATCTCTATCTATCTATCTATCTATCTATATATTATTTTAAATATCTATCTATCTATCTTTCTAACTATATATTATATATATATATATATATATATATATATATATATATGTTATACTCCCTTCCCTCTCTCTCTCTCTCTCTCTATATATCTATCTATCTATCTATCTATCTATCTATCTATCTATCTATATATCTTTATTTATTTACCTATCTATCTTTTCCCCTCCCCTCTACCTCTCCTCTTATTTGCCAAAAGTGAAATCAACGCTGAGGATAACTCTCTGACTCATTAATTCACTGACTCAATGATTCACTATCTCATAGCAGTTTGAGAGAACATATATACACTCACGCACACATACACACACAAGCACACACACACACACACAGAGAGAGAGAGAGAGAGAGAGAGAGAGAACGAGATATTTGCTCCATCAAAGACTCGAAACTACTCTTGTATTAGATTTGTTTGAAACTGTAGCACACACACACACACACACACACACACACACACCATTAGGAAACACGTCAGTGTATTTTTTCTCTATGTTTGGTAAATTTCAATACAAATTAAAAACCTATTTTTATGTTCCATCTAATTAGTTTACTGCCACAAAAACAAGTTAGAATTTTTGCCTTTTGGGCCGAGGTTTAAACTACACGTTATCGTCATCGTTATCAAAATTAAATGCAGCGCGGACTAATACGTAAACTAATACATGTGGAATAGATATAGCGAGTTCTGTTATTTAATTAAATATCAGAATAGCACGCGGCTGAAGAAGTCCCTAAGATGTCCTTATAGATAAGATAACATCGGGTAATAAAATCACGGATAAATATCTGGTGATTAGCTTTGCCAAATTTTTTTTTCGCCGTAATGTAGTAATTTATTCACAGAAAGTCGATAAAAGATGCGATTACGTTAATTCGAATGTGAACGGAACATGTAAAACGGATCGATTTATCGGTGTTTGATTGATCCATCAATGGCCCGGCGAGAAGTGTTTGTATACATGAACCGACTACACTCAGCTCGCAGCCCGTTCTATTAGGGAACAAAGGAGCCACCGACCGTATGTCGAATCTTTGATAGTATCTCAATCGCTAATAGATAAACATTTGGTAAGCTCCTATAACAAGGCAGTAATTAGTGACAATTTTATTATATTACCTAAACAAACAAAACATGTCAGAGAGCGATGATTGTCTGAAATTGAAATTAACTCATTTTCATTTTCATTCAGTTATCTACGCTGACTTTTTCAATTGTTTGTGAATCCTTTAAATCGTATTGTCTTAAAATAGCAACGCCAACAGTAGAATAAAATATATATATATATATATATATATATATATATATATATATATATATATATATATCACTAACACACTAACACACTCACTCGGAGCGCCTCCGTGATCTAGTTGGTAGCGCGTTGGACTACGGATCACTACCACCTCAGTTCGAATCTCGGGGTAAGCCTATCTGAAGGGTGTTTCATCTTTGGCTTCGCTTCATTACTTTTGGAGGTCGCTCGGCCCATTTAGCCTACCTTGTGCACAAATGTAAAATATCAATCATCATCATCATCTAACATGCTCACTCAAACACACACACACACACACTTTTATTTATTTATTTGATGTGTAAACTGTAAAATTTTGTCACGGTATTATAATTAAAATACACTAACTGAAATATAATATATATGTTCTTGACAGAGAAGTAGCTGATCCTGAGATTTGACTAATTATAAAAATTGTTTGAGGTGATGATGATGATTGATGTTTTACAGCCACTTTTGTGCACAAGGTAGGCTAAATGGGCCGAGCGACTTGCAAAGGTAATGAGACGAAGTGAAAGACGAAACAACCTTCAGATATGCCCACGTCGGGATTCGAACACGGGTGGTAGTGATCTGTGGTCCAGCACGCTACCGCTAGACCACGGAGGCGCCCAAGAACTGTTTGAGGTTGTTTAAATCTATCTAGACCTTTACCTGTCCATATTTTACTCAGTAACACTTACCCGAAATTTATCCTGGACTATAAATATACAGCAAATAAATACAGATTAATACCAACCTGGTGCCACATCACTCTGCGCGCACACACACATACAAACGCACGCATGAACATACCCAACCCAACCCCCACACACACACACACACACACATACACGCACTCAATTAATTGTAATCGGAATTACACCTTCACAGGACATCAATTATTTTAGACTGATGATTCATCGAGAGTAATATTTTCATTGTCTTTTAAAATCGGATCAATCTTAGACAACGACTCGGAGTATATTGATAGAAGAAGGGTCTCCGTCGTGTAACCTAAAATACTTCAATCACCTTATTGTGACGGTTGGAACATGTAAACTCATCTAAAGGAATGGTGATTTACATAAATATATCATCCTCCGTTAGTACAGGTGTAACTTCTGATTATGATTGACTAGATAATTGGGGTTTTACTCTCTACGCGTCGGCGCGGAGAATCGCAAATCGTAGTTAGACATCTGGACGATTCATCGAGGTACCGTATGAAAATACCGGCGATTACCTATAGTGCATTTAATCCATTATTAGTTCGTAGATGGTGCGAATCATGAGTACGACTTCGGCTGAATATTTTAGGGTATTGAGGATGTAATACAACCCATGTCTCATCTCCCGCCCGAAGACAAACACTGCATCATCGTTTGTATGCATGCAAATCTTCAACAACGTATAGAGATTTAGTAAATATACGAATAAAAATATAAAAATATAAATTCAAAGGTCAAAAGGACAAAGATGCACTTGCGTCAGCAATCATTTTAATTGCCTTTTATCTGGTCTTAATGTTTCATGTTTTGGTGTAAATAAGAATTCCATGAATCCTAGTGTTGACAATTAATACGTCGTCGTCAGGTGTTAATCTAGTTTTAATTACAAAAATGAACTATAACGTAATATGTCGGAATGATGGATAGAGGTTTGGTTATGTGATATATATATATATATATATATATATATATGTGTGTGTGTGTGTGTGTGTGTGTGTGTGTGTGTGTGTGTGTGTGTGTGTGTGTGTGTGTGTGTGTGTGTGATGATTGATATTTTACGGCCACTTTTGTACACGTATTAGGCTAAATGGGTGGAGCGACCTCCAAAGGTAATGAAGCGAATTCAAAGATGAAACAACTTTCAGCAGATCCTATGCCCACGCCAGGATTCGAACACGGGTGGTAGTGATATGTGGTCCAACGGGCTACCGCTAGACCACGGAGGCGCCCTGTGTGTGTGTGTGTGTGTGTGTGTGTGTATGTGTGTGTACATGCGTATGCGTGTATGCGCGCGCATGCGTATGTGTAAATGTCCGTCCGTCCGTCAGTTCTTGCCTGTTTCAACCTTTTTTGTATTACGTAAAAATATAAATGTTGCTGATGTACGACCACCTTTTGTGCATGAGGTAGGTTAAATGGGCCGAGCGACCTCCAACGGTAATGAGGCGAAATGAAAGATGAAACACCGTTATGATATAGCCCCGGCCAGATGCTTTTTGGTAA
>JAODUP010000729.1:182500-200000 GCA_025642065.1 Paralvinella palmiformis
TGGATGGATGTGTAGGGGAGGTGAGTGAGTGGATGAGTGAGTTACTGCTTACTAACTGTCTATGTACATCTCTATCTAACAATACGTTTACCTATCCGAGAGTGATCTTCGTCAATTTCAGGTTTATTAAGAAAATAATTGCCTCGATATGAGAATTGCTATCTTCTGAAAGACATCCGCTAAATGATATTTGTCACTGGAGATCTCCGCATTTATAACACCATTATAAAGGATGGGACTACATCGGCTGGAATTATATGGACTCGGGTTATATGAACTGGATTTATAGTAGCTGAGGTAATATGGAATGAGAACATGTAGATTATGATTTTAAATACAGGAATTATATGGACTGGAATTATATAGACTGGGATTATATGGACTGGGATGATTTAGAAGGAAGTTATTTTTGGAATTTTTGGCATTATTTTGTTTTGTTAATATAGGCTGGTGTGATATATATACTGGTGTTATATACACTCGTATGATATATACTGGTGTTATATACACTGGAATAATATATATACTGGTGTTATATACACTGGATTTTATATATATTGTTGTTATATAAACTAGTGTGATAAATACTGGTGCTATATACACTGGTGTGATATATAATGGGGTTATACAGACTGTTGTCATATATACTGATGTTGTATACATTGGGGCTATATAGACTGGTCCCGAATAGACTGGAGAAACACACACTGATGTTATATATAGACTGGGGTTATAAAGACTGGTGTCATATAGGCTGGAAGTATAGACTTGGAATATATAGACTCAGGACACATACACACGCACACTATGATAATATATATATTCAACATATAATATATATATATATATATATATATATATATACTCAACTAGGTATCTATTTTTTTATTTATCTCTCTTCCAATCCACAACTCCATCTCTGTCAATCAATAAACCAACCTATACATATATTTATCTCGATCTATATACCTATCTAGATATCTGTCTAGATGTCTATCTAGATATCTAGACATCTACATCTTTCATTTCCTCTCCGTATTATGAGTCACCTTTAGGTTGAGTACACAGTATTTGAATAAAGTTACTATTTTTAAACAAATACCTTCAATTATTAGAAATTAGCTGATGTTAGTTAGCGCATTATATATATATATATATATATATATATATATATATATATATATGTGTGTGTGTGCGTGTTTTCGTGCGCGCGTGCGTGTGTATGTTTGTTTGTGTGCGCGAGCGCGCGCGTGCGCGCGTGTGTGTGTGTGTGTGTGTGTGTAGTTTTTGTGTATATTTCTGTGTTCCCATGTGCTCGTACATATGTATCCAAGCTTAAAAGTCCCGCTCCGCGCGAACTTTAAACCATCATAATCCCAACCAGACAGACACACACACACACACACACACACACACACACACACACACACACACACACACACACACACACACACACACACACACACACATATATATATATATATATATATATATATATATATTGCATACGCTGACATGTTATGCACATCCCTGTCCTTACATGAACAGACTGAACCTTTTCAGGGTTATTGTACGGCTAGATGGCGAACTCTTTCAAATCAACAATAACGCAGATAGACGTAAAATAAAATTACCAAACGGCTCACCCACAAAGGACGATATGAAATGAACATTACTCTGACAATCGCTAGATGGCGCCCGCGCACACACAACTAACGTGGACGGCGTACCTTTGAAGGAGAGCCAAAGGATTTTGCATTCAATTCTTTATAGATCGATTTTATCCTTCCTGGTTTCCGCTGGAATGGGCGGACGTTGCGCCCTTAATACACACGACACTCGAGTAAAACAGAAAACTGGCAAAATGCATCTTCCAAACACGCCGAAGGTCGTGCGACGGAACAGATGCGGTGGCTTTTCGGTCGAACCGGCGCTTCGGTTTCTAAAAGTTGCGCTTCTTAAAGACGGCCATTTTTTCTCTCCTTCTCGTGGACATCTGATTATTGTTTTGACAAAGTATCCCGCTCTTTGCTATCGGGTTACAATGACTTTTCCGGCTTTGATATGACGATATTGTTCCGTTGTTCTCTCTCGTTTGTTTCCCGGCTCCCCTTTCCCAATCTCGGCCATTTAATTTATTTTTTAGCGTAGACGGATGATAGTCAAGATGCCTCTTATTGCTGTCTGTTGAATTAATTATCGGTTTGATGAATAACAACAGCGGCTCGGCGGCAGCGATCGATCTAACAGGGCGCCTCTTAACAAATAGCTGTGATACGTACAAACTGACGGCCATCCAATCACGCACGCACGCAAGCAAATGCCTCCAAGGCCGGCCACCCACGGGAGCACATACGCGTCAACAGTCCAGGCGATGTGTCTGCAAGCCGTAATGATCCATTTGTATCCATGACACAGGTGATAATCACAGGCCTGTGTTTAAGCACAGACATTATCTCTCATCAAAACGGGGTGTTACAACAGCGGAGTGGTTAGTGCATTGTTCTGAGAACCTCAGATTCTGGGTTCGAATCAGACTCGTATCTGTCACTGTGGCACCTTGTCCTTGACAGTTGCCTCTCGGGCATATGTCTGTGATCAATGCCTGGGCTAAATAAGCTACTTCCTCGCTCACACACTCACCCACTCACTCTCTCACTCGATTAATCAATCAATCAGAACAAAATACAGGGGGGGAGGGAATACAGGACCTAATCCTAACCCAGGAACCAGAACACAGGTGATAATATTACATGAAAGTGATAAAGCAGGTGACACCCATACCACTCATATTATAACACCACCAATAGCATTACACCTGAAACAACACAACAAACAATAAACCTTCTCCTATAGCCACATCACGTATAATAACCCTACACCTATATTCAAATCACAGGTAGTAATCCTACCCTCCGCCATATAATAAATGCTGGCGATAACCCTACCCCCCTCACTATAACATTACCGATAACCCTCAGTCCTTAACAATAAAACAAGAAATAACCCTACCCCCTTACTACAACATTACCGATAATCCTCAGTCCTTGACCGTAAAACAAGAAATAGTCCTACTCCCTCAGCCAAAACCCAGAAAATAACCTGATACAGCAGGTGCTACACCTACAGATGTAAGAACAGCACAGAAAACAATTCTACACTTGTAATCAGTCGCCCGATGTCGAGCTGAGACTTTCTCGTTAGATATTTCACCATCGGCAGGATTAATACTGAAAACAATGATCCATATTCTAATTAAACAAAAACGCTTACGTCAGCACTTTTCCCCTACCACCACCACCACCTCTATCCTCTGGTGAGACAAGGAGAGTTATTTTACAATGTTTTCTGACACCTCGCAGCCATTATCGGCACAGACGATGTTGACACTGAGCCTTAAGACAGCACCATAACAGAGGAGTACACACATCGGTACCTCTGTCCATTCGTACCGGCGTGTTTGTGGGCAAATCCGGCCCTCATCTGATTGTACCATTATTTTTATGGTCACGTCGGGAATGTGGCAGGCTCTTCTTAAATGTCAGCGCGGTGAGGAACTCGGAAGATTTGACATTTTTATGATGTCCTCTGGGTTTGTGTCATAAAGAACCCATTGAACCAGTTGTTCATGGTCGGTTTGAATGATAAGGAATGAATGCGTTTGCACGCTCGTTTGTATGCAACTCTCTCTCTCTCTCTCCCTCTCTCTCTGTGTGTGTGTGTGTGTGTGCGTGTATGTATGTATGCATATATATATATATATATATATATATATATTGTGTGTGTGTGTGTGTGTGTGTGTGTGTGTGTGTGTGTGTGTAAATATTTCAGTTTTTCCTTCTTCGCTCATTGGTGCTTTTAGTCACGTGACATGCGTGACCTATTTAACACATTCCTGATTAGTGTTTGTAAGCGGCCATACTGTTGTGGTTCGCTCTCCAGACCGATCGTGAGATTTGCATCACGTCCAAATCGTTCCCTTGGTCATATTTAATAGAAGCAAAATTCCACACAAATTATGATAGTACTTTCTAAGGTGGAGGTTTGGAGATTTGCGGAGATGTGTGAGAGTGAAATAAATCAGCAATTTATTTATTTATGATCCACGAAATTACACTACATTATCTGGAATAGGCTAACATTAGAGCAATATATGTCCTCGATACCTGTAAGATATTACTCTGTTCCCTGGGGGGGGGACAAAACGTATTTTGCCATATTGTAATGATTTTTGAACTCATTAGAATATTCACCCCGAATTATACGCAAACACACTTGAATGCATTTGACACCCTAAAATGTTAAACGTCAATATTTCTTAAAACCCATCCATCGTACCCAAGTTTGACTGCGCCTTAAATGTTTCTGCGATCCTCCGCGTCTCAAGCGAGCCCGAATGGTCCGTGCCACTCTCCGTGGCCAACAACAATACCATCATCAGCTGTAACTGGAGAACAGCCCATTTCCGGCAACCGCAATATGTGGAAGCGGCCATATTTACATCAAGTGTTTAGCGTGGCGTCTGTTAACCGAACATCAACTGCCAATAACCACCGAGACAAAGCGTTCACGAACATATCATCGCGACGACAGAAGACACCGAATATTAGAAAGATGAGAAGACATTTGAATAGGAGATAATTGCCTCCTTGTTGACTATGTTTGGAGAATGGTGGGAAAAACTGGTTACATCCCGTCTTTATGTGTTGGCATTTCACTTTACGACCAGGTTGCTAATATCCAATTAATCATGTTGAAGAAGATGATTTGTTGACATCTGTTAATCTTCACCGTCTTAGACTATCTTTGTTGACGTATATTAGCGGTCATCATTTTGGGGTCACCTTGTTGACACAAAGCCCCGCTAAATCTACCTGATTAAAATTGATAATCGTGGACACGTGATAGTGCCAAATATTAGTTGTTGATCACTTTGCTGTACTCGTTGACGTCTAGTAATATTGACCATTCTGGATCACATTAGCTGAGTCCTGATGGGGTTAATTGACTTGGACCTGACTATACTGGTATGTTGTACTGTTGACTGTTATATATTAAATTTGTTGACTTCCGGTTATGTTGACCGCCATATGTTGACTGACTTAGGTCGACTAGCCTTTTATTGTTGGCATGTGCTAAATTTAGTCAACCTAGTCCGACAGTGGGCGTCTCCATTTGTTATTGTTGACAGTGGTGCAGACGATAATGGGCTGTTCTTAGTCTCATCCCATTATACTAATAGACTTCTTTTTGCGGACAAACTGCAATTTTGACAATTTTAGTCTCTCCATACCGGCATCTGTTGATTTTCGACCATCTTCGATCGTAGATGTTGACACCCGATAATGTTGACAGTATTAGACTATATTTCCTAACATCTTTAAACTTTGACCTTTTTAGACTGTCCTTATTGGTATCCGGTGACGTGTAACATTTTGGACTATGTTTTGCCTGTTGATATATAGCATTATTGACGACCATATTAATTATGGTTTATTTATTTATTCGTTTATATAATATGTTAACGACAAGGACGTAGATAACACTTACTAGAATGTCTCGTGTATAAGTCGCATGCTCCCACGGGCGTTGGGCAGTACCAGAAAAGGCCGGCCGCAACTAGACCGGTGGCCGATAAGCACAAAAACAAACAGCATTGTGTATGAAAGCGCTTAGAGCATCTCCTACGCCCTGATCAATAAGCGCTATTCAAGATTATATGATACCACTATCTCAGCTTAGATGAAGAGACAATGGCCTCGGTCGTAGAGTGATAACGTAGAACACGAGAGTACCTGGCTTTATAGTCATCGACCGTATTACTGTTTGTTGGTCCTTTTTTTTTATTAAACTTGTGTTTATTTATATTAATTTTAGTGAGGCGGATAATTGTTTGTTATGTCACGTGTCTCTCACATAGTATTAGTAGCTGTTTGGCCTAACGGTATACTACTATAACGTTAATAAAAAATATGCCGACTCCAAATCCTTATGCCGCCACAATATCAGGATTGTGACGTCACATTCCTGGATTATTTCGTCATATTGCTTCAAAAACTCCACTATCAAGAAGGTCCCGTAATATACTTTATTTCTATATGTAGCATCTGCGCCGGTGCGCATACCTATAAAGTGTAATGTGTGTGTGTGTGTTTGTGTGTAGGTGTGTGTGTGTGTGTGTGTGTGTGTGTTGTGTGTGTAATAAGGAGAGTGAGTGAGTGGGTGGGTGGTTGGTTGAGTCATTGGGTGAGTGGGTAGGGTGCTTATGTTGGGGATGTCTGTCTGTCTGTTTGTCTGTGCTGTCTGTCTGTCTGTCTGTCTGTCTGTCTGTCTGTCTGTCTGTCTGTCTGTCTGTCTGTCTGTATCAATTTGGTTGCGACTGTCATTTTTTTACACTCATAGGGGTTAACTAATATTCCAGTTGAGTCACTAATGAAGTGCAACGGTTGATCAACCACGGAGTACAACACAACTCCTAGAACTGTGAGCTAAGATGTTGATCTTTGACTTGACACTTCGTTCAAAACCTGTTGCACAATTGAGTGGGCATCGAAGCTTTCCGTCTGAAATCAACTCTATTTAGAGGTTATACCTCGTATTTAGAGTCGCTGCGACATAACCATTTGAGGTTTAAATGGATTTGAATGACATATTGAAAATCCATTTTAGTTATCATCATCATCATCATCATCATGAACCCTGATGAACATCATCAAAAATCATGATTTATGGATGATCATTTTATATCACCCCTTTGTTTGAGAATACTAAACAATGCCTTATATAGAGTCTTTATAAGGTTATCTATATATTAGATACAACAAGATAGCTATCCATCTCTTTATTCTGTAAGAGATCTGGTCGTCCTTTAATAAATCGTCCCCAAACCATTTCATCCATATCGAGATCTAGCAGATATTAATGTTATATTTAGATACCGATATTTGGCCATAGGAAGTACTTCCTTCAGCCTTTTCCCTGATCTCATCCAGGACATAACAGGTATATCCTATGGAAAAGCACTGATCGAAGCCCGAAGCTTTTCACTGCTGCATGAAACATGGCATAAAACAAGCAACACTGGTTGTTTCCAATCTACGAGCTGGATGTCTTCGGTATAAAATCCCAGTTAGTTTCCAGTTGAGTGAAATGCATCGTGTCTGCATCTAATAATTTCCCAGTTTAAGTCGCCCGGTTTCATCTTTTAATAAAGTAATTGTATTGCCTCAAATACCAGGATTGCTTCAATTATTGAAGGATATGGCATGCGTGTTTTATAAAATGTTCCCCTCCTGGAAACAATACGGTGTTAACTTTTATTCATATGTGTTTACTAGCAGGATTGAGTGTGTTCTTCAGGAAATAAATTATTCAGTTGGCGACTACTTGGTCGAAAGAAACATACGCAAAAACACTTATGGTAATTGTACATTAATATATTCTTTCAAATACAATATTTTTTGACAGCGATAAACAGTTCAAAGCAACTTGATTTCCATGGTAAAACATAGACAAATGAGTCTCAGCTAAGAGTTTCATGATAAATGATGTTCTTAATTTTTCAAACTGGATTAGTCACATTAAAAACTGTTTCGGACTTCAAACACGTAAACATCCAACATAGAGCTGTCCATCAGAGAAGCAGGGCTCTACCAACTGGAATCAATTTACACCTTCATCGTCTGACCTTGGAATTTGTTGATGCGCATAGCCACCCTTACGCGTATGGGAATCTTTCACTGGGCAGCATGTCTTACCATTTATTTAATAATAATAATAATTTTTATTATTATTATTAAATTATTATTATTATTAAATTATCATCATCATATCATCATCATCATCATCATAGTATAGCTGGCTATTGTAGTGATTTACAGACTGGATACACTAGACATTGGCCTTATTGGGAGGCAATGGTGTGTATCCTCTAAAAGATATCTTGAAAAGTACATTCGATCGCTTCTTAGACCATCTCTTTACCAACAAAGATCTATTCAAAATAGCTTCCAGTGTTTTATCCTAGATGTCGCCTCAGACGTCTTCATCACACGTGTATTCCTCCCGCCTGGGATTTTCGATATTTCTTCTTTCGAGCAGTGGCAACTTTTTCTATTTTTGTTTTAGACGTATGCCTCCTACAAGCCCCGTTGGCCCAGTGGTTATTGTAGTATACTGGAAAGCCCCATGTCGTCGGTTCGAATTCGGTATATGCCTGTCTTTATGGAATGTGTTTCCGTATGGAGTTTCCCCTTAGCCAGCTGTCCCTGATATAACCAGTACCGAGGGTAAATAACTCAACTCAACAAATCCAATAGCTACGAGAACAAACGATTTCAGTTATTATTTATTTACTGGAAAATGAAATGCGAGAGCCACTTTACACCGTTCTAAAGAAAAAGTTTTCAAGTCAGCCAATTAGAGCAGTCATCGGTGCCATGTGACTTAATAACCATTCCTGATTGGTCAGTTCGACGGAGGAGCAATATTAACGGGAACGGAGTCGTTTAATCCAACGAAACGAATGCCTTGGTGTTGTGTTAAAATCCTCTTATAGTTGGTGGGTTTGCCAAGAATAATTATACATGGCATGGCTACTATATACAGAATGGAAGTAGAGCCGTATATGTATAATGATGTATACTGATCAATAGATAACGCGTATATGGCTTCAGAACGTGTTAAACAGTGTCATCAAAAAAGATTACGACTTGTGTTAATGGAGGATTGTAGAATAAAACATCATTAGGTATTTCATAACAACAAAGGCATCGTGGTATATGATCGCGATTAGATTATCTCTTTCATTAGCGAATTAATGGTATGCAATATTTTATTTTACTGTTACTACTGCTATTATTATTATTATTATCATTATCATCATCATAATCTTGTTCAGTAAAGTGTTGTCTTGTTGGTATTTTGCAATGATTGATTCTTTAATACGCGCCAAGCACGCACATTATTAGTGTGTAAAAGGAACTCGGTTTGTTTCATTGGCTGATTGATTGGTTGATTGATTGGTTGATTGATTTATTGTGTTATTAATTGATTCAATCAATGAGCATAAACAGGTTCCACTCTATCATAGGTTTAAATAAGCTGTTTAGTCTAGCTAGTAAAACATCCCTGAAATATAAATATGAATCGGATTCGAACCCACAGTTTGCGGTGCAATCCGCTTTAATCATGTACCATTATAGCACCGCCATTCTACTCCGGTCACCCTAGACAGCTACCGAATTGAATATGCCGTGTCTTAATGTCGGGAGAGGTCTTACTGCATAAGAAAATTGATATTGCTAAAATTGAAATATAGATATTCGAAATAATGTCATGGTATCCAATAGGGAACAGTTGTACAGTAACAACTGGGCGACGAAGCGTACAGATAAAAAACAAATGTGATCTTCATCCTTTGGGTACAGTTGCGAAGTTTCAGACATATTGGGTATTGCCGCCCCTGACCCTTATGTTAATATATTTTGTTGAGGCTGTGGATTCCTAAATTGAGAAGATGCCAACAGATGTATTTGTAGTCACCGCCGACGATTTACACATTCATCTGGCGTCCACTTTATAATTCATTTTAAGAGATGGTATTTTTAAGTTTAAATTATGTCCGATAATTGCTGTAGCTGTTGCTGCGTGTCGGCACAAACATTCTATGTTTTACTCCGTTTAAAAATCTGCTCCGCTCTTCTCGTTCCAGGATCGATGGGTTTTCCCGCCTTCCGCCTCCTTCTCGGTGCCTCACTTCTGATCGTCTGCTCACAATGGCTCACTATCTGCCGGGCGGCGGAACAGCCGGAAGTCGGCGGCTTGTTGGCGGCCGAAGACCAACTGCCGACAGATGACAAACGCTTCCGGGCCGATCTCGGCAAGCGTGATGTCGTCGACACCGAGAACCAGGCCGAACCCGAGAACGGGATCGGAAACGAAGCCGAGAAGCGCTACAGCGCCTTCAGCGGCGACTTGGGAAAACGCGTGGCGTTCCGGACCGACCTCGGCAAACGATTCAACTTTGACCTCGGTAAACGATACAACTTCGATCTCGGCAAGAGACTCAACTACGACCTCGGAAAGAGGTTCAACTTTGACCTTGGCAAGAGATTCAACTTTGACCTTGGCAAGAGGTTTAACTTTGACCTTGGCAAGCGATCACCCTACGACCATTACAAACTGGATCTCGGCAAGCGAGAGGACGACGTTAGCACCGACGACAGCTGGGACGACGTCGACGAAAAGCGCATGTTCCGGACGGATCTGGGCAAGCGTTCTAGCCCGAACAGTGCCGTGTTGCGATATCCAGAAGACAAACGGGCAGCGTTCAGGGCCGACCTTGGCAAGCGATCCGTCGATGGTATTCCATCCAGGAAGAGGCGAGCCTTAGTGGGCTACAAGGGCCAGTCTATAGGAGCTGACGACGAGGGACTAGATGGAGAGCTGGTCGGATCCAGCTGGAACCTTGACGAAATTTTCCATCCGGATCTGGTCGAGGCTGGGAATTATCTGGCCTATCCGGACGACAAGAGATCGGCATTCCGCGCCGACCTCGGCAAACGACTCTACTTTAAGTCAGACCTCGGAAAGAGGGCCTCGTTCAGGTCCGACCTCGGCAAGAGGGCCTCGTTCAGGTCCGACCTCGGCAAGAGGGCTTCATTCAGGTCCGACCTCGGCAAACGAGCCTACTTCAAGTCGGACCTCGGAAAGAGGGCAGCCTTCAACGCCGACCTCGGAAAGAGGGCAGCCTTCAACGCCGACCTCGGCAAGAGAGCGGCCTTCAACGCTGACCTCGGAAAGAGGGCGATCTATGACTGGAAGCGGATCTTCAGGACGGATCTGGGCAGATAAAGAGGTCAGTAAGCACCAAAAGAATTTGCAGGTGTCAGTAGGTGTCAAATGTCTGTAATGTTGTGAGATAGAAATGATGGAAGGTGACCCCACAATCGCGGGTCATAGATCACATAATAAAACAAAATGGTGAGGATCATTTATGGTTAGGAGCAATCCAGATTTGTAATTAGCAATTATTTGTTTATAACTCAGTTTTTTCATGTTGTCACTGGGTTCACTGATGGCGATAGACTCCGATAACGTCACCAAGAAGATATCTCTTTGGCCAAACTAATAGTGCGGTTGGCCGTAGCCCTTCAAGGCGTGGGTTCTATTACCAGTCGTAATCTGAAGAGAGTTTCATCTCTGATCTCACTGATTTAGCCTACTGTGTATTTAAACTTGGCCATATCGCGCCAACAATTTTCCCGCACCTTCTCCAAATTGTTAAACATATCCCGTCTCGGGCTGAGAAATATAGGCGCCAAAGCAGCAATGATTCATCCCATAAAATTAGGGGTAAGGAGTCCGTGGCTTTGAACCGAACTTCTATCGCTTTCTAGTCGATGACTCTAATACTGGGCCATTATGAGCCTTCGCGTCGTCGGAATGTGATAAATTGGCGTTTGTTTTATAAGATCGGGGGTTGTGGTTATCTAACATAGCTTCGGCCACCTTCACGATATGATGCGGCTATTCACGAACTCGCAACGGCCTCTTCCAATCGATGACTCGGGCCACGAATCACCCGCTAATAATCCGCATCCGAAGCCTGTCGTACCTGGATCAGCCTCGGGCAGCCTGTAATCGGCATCCGGTTACAAAAGTTGATGACTATTTGTCACGTGATATAACCCGCTTACCACTTCAATGGGCCACTGCCACGAGGGGAGGGTCGTTGACGTGGCTAAAAACTATCGCATCCACGTGACTAACGAGTCTTACTCAGGTTAAATAATACGTCATCAGGTATGGCGAGCAAAGGTTAACGATCGGTTGTCATTACAAAATGGTTATCAATCGATGAGGGTTACTTGACGCTACGTTTGACAGCCAAAGGTCTGATGGAAGAAGGCAGCAGTTATCTGGAGATATGGACGGGGGGGGCTACAATTGCCATGATGGCCTGATATATCGGTATCCTGATGGTTAAGTGTCCTGACATCCTTATATCTTTAGTTTCAGATGACTAAGTATCGTGACATCCTGAAAACTCGACTTAGTAACATTCTAATATCCGGGTGTTCCGGTGTACTGTTTATCTTGGTGTCATGGTGACCTGATCACATTATACTTTGGTGTCCTGTCATAGTCCTTTGGCGAGCCATTATGTTGGAGGCGGCTTATCGTTGAATCCTTTTGTCTCCGTATAATTATGGTATTCTATCTGAGTGTTACGTGTGTTGACGATAATGATAGTAATAGTAATAGTAGTAGTAGTAGTAGTGGTAGCAGCAGTAGTAGTAAAGATTTAATAAAGTAACCTTCCCAGAGGGAGTTAATCAAAGAAACCGTACACTGAAGCACCTAATAAGGTTGATCTAAATTCCAAACAGAAACGTTGAACTATGGACATATTCAATCTTTTAAGAGTTAACCCACTTCTAATCTCATCCGGTAAGATCTCTGGCAAGTATACAATCGCCACACGACGTTAGCCGAGGCACAGGCACCCGCAGTAGTTTCTACCTGGAAGACCTGAGTTTTACGGATAACTTCCTAAAGGACGAGAGTTGACTCAGATACTGACATGCACCACCCTTTCAGATCATCCATATTTTGGTCTCTGGCTGTCCTAATGTCTCGGTCCCATTGATTTGATCCTGCTTTGTCCTTATATCCTGATATCATGGTGCGTTTACGTCCTAATTTCTCAGCGCCTTTATGTCTTGATATCTCAGTGGCTTCATATCCTGATAGCTCACTGTCATTATGTCCTGGTGTCTCTAAGCTGTTCGTGTCATCTTCTGTCAGTGTCGTAGTGTCCTAGTATCAAGGAGCCTCGATATATCACATCCTGATACCATGTTGCTTGGTTATATCTATTTCGTACTCATCAACTAACATAGCAATGTTAATGTATTTAAAGAAGCGAATATGTTGACGAATGAATTTTTATATTTGCAAACTTCGTGCAGATTCTCCTCTCTCTCTCTCTCTCTCTCTATATATATATATATATATATATATATATATATATATATATATGTTATCTATCTACCTATCCTTATCTCTCTCTCTCTCTCTCTCTCTCTCTCTCTCTCTCTCTCCTATCTCCCTCTCCCTCTCTCTTTCTCTCTCTCTCTCTCTCTCTCTCTCTTTCTCTCTCTATAGAATAATATACTCATGAAAGATGTTCTTATAAGTGTAGCTGTTACCCCTTTATCACAGCCGTTCATTAATTTACACCGACCAAGTTGTGGTTGTAAGTGTTGCGTGTCGAATACCCTCAAGGTACTTTAGGAATTATGCGAATATTCATGGAAACCAGATGAATTGTGTGGTGGAAGTAGAGTTAGCGTTTCTGAACTTCTGCATAAACACAGACTACGGAACGGAAACAGAAGGACAGACAGACAGATATATAGATAGATAGATAGACACACATACAGACAGAGAGATAGACAGACAGACAGACAGACAGAGTTACTCAGACGACCGTCTCATTAAATGATGAAAACAAACCCGCGCTGCTTCGATAACCGAACTTATCTTCTTTGACCTTGACCTTCGTCACATTGACCTTATTCCGATGCAGTTAATTCGGTTCCCCACATCACGTGGTCCGAATGCTGTCGATATAACCTTGACATGGGTGATCCGCATTTAAAGCAAGTCGCTAGTTTGTGAATTTGACCAGCTGTCCCACAGGTTTATCACGATGAGACAGGACTTCAACTGAATGTCCAACTTCGATCATGACCATCACAACTTTGGCTATCCCCAACCGTCCATTTGTTATCTTAAAACCTGACAAATTCCGACCCTGTCGTCTCTCCACCAACTATTCGCCAACTAAATCAGTGTCTCGCCCACATATTTCAACCCTGCCATTTTTCCGTTTATCATACACCCGTAATTTCATCCCGCTATTGTTCTATCCTACCCTTGCTACACCCTGCTATTTATCACCGTATCAGCACTAATCCCTGACACTGTCTCACGTCTTTTCAAAAACATCCTACTTTTGTTCCACGACATGACTATCAAAAGCTGCCTTTCCCTCATATTAGCATTATAATGCCCTCCACTTCCCAGACCTTGCAATTTTCCAGCTCTGATAATTACCAATCCTACTATTTTCCTAAGCCATCATTGACCAATCCTACTGTTTTCCTAAGCCAACATTGACCAATCCTACTATTGTCCCACGCCATTATTGACCAATCTTACTATTGTCCTAAGCCAACTTCGACCAATCCTACTATTGTCCCACCCCATCATTGACCAATCCTACTATTTTCCTAAGCCATCATTGACCAATCCTACTATTTTCCTAAGCCATCATTGACCAATGCTACTATTGTCCCACGCCATTATTGACCAATCCTACTATTGTCCTAAGCCACCATTCCCATTTTCTCATCCCAACCTTAAACCTAACCATCTTCTCGCTAACTAGTCACCCATGAAGCTAATCACTCGGCCATAATTTCAAACCCTGCCAATTTCCTATCCCGTCATTCTCGCGCCCTGCTATTTCCCAAATCTGGCATTGTCACACCCTGCCAACCTCATACTCAACTATTACCCTACCCAGCCAGATACCAGCTCGTCCAATCTCTTCCAACGAGCCAGCATCTTACCACCCTGCCACTCTCACAGGCAGTGAAGCATACGCATACGAACACGCATACAGACGCATAGAAACACAAACATACAAACTCACACACACACACAAACACGCACACACACATACAAAAGAACAATCTCACACAACAAAGCCCATCACCTGCTTAGCGGATGTCCACCCGCGAGCAACATTCATTCTCTACTCTTCATCGCCTTTTAACCCGAAGCTGGGAGCGAATTTTATCGCCGATCCCAGGCCGAGCTCGTGACGACCATCTTCCAACCGATAAACGCCATTGTGGTAGCGCGTCTCGGCAACCGGACGAACATCGACTCGTAAAAGAACGATCCTGTGAACTGCTCGATGCCCGAGACGGGGCCCCGAAGGCCGTAACTCAATAACGATCTATTACCGAGCTGTCGCCAGGTCGGCGAGGTCGTCGTTAGAGAAGGCATACCTCCGACCCGAGCAGTCAGCCGTCTCATTGGCCCGATGGATCGTCTATTGGTCCATGGCTGTTCATCGGACACGAACGATGCCCAGCTCCGGGCAACCGCACTTCCTCACAGCGACGCGTCACCGGTGACCAGTTGACTGTCCACTTCCTGTCGGGACATCGGCATTCGGGGTGCGTCATATCGTAGCTCGTCTGGCGACCGATTTTTAACCGAACTGGGTATTGCCCGCGGGAAGGCGTCGGAGATATGACGTCAAGATCGGTGTTCTCACTGGAAAGGATGTTCGCTTTCCGTCGATGGCCACCGTTTTCGCGATTCTCGACTCGTCGAGCCCTCACAGAATGGGATGCCTTACGTTGTCCATTAGCTAAAGTGGCTTCCGCCAACTTGATGTCACCGACACGAGACGTTGCTGGCCCGACGAGAACACTGACTACGTGTTTGGTGGAAAGTAGATGACATGAAGACCAAACTGATAATAGACTCCTCAACGGTAGCTAATGACGATCTATTGATGACTGTCGGCGTGTACTGTTCCTCGTTGGACACGGGCTGTCGACGTCGACGTCTATCTCTCTCTCTCTCTCTCTCTCTATATATATATATATATATATATATATATATATATACATATATATATATATATATATATATTTTGTGTGTGTTGTGTGTGTGTGTGTGTGTGTGTGTGTGTGTGTGTGTGTGTGTGTGTGTGTGTGTGTGTGTGTGTGTGTGTTTTAGCTGTGTATAATAAGGCACAGGCACAGAGAATCTCGAACCGTGAATTCAAACTCTGGACGTTTCTTCAGGGGACTGAATCCAGAGTGGCGACTTTTCTTGCTGAGACATGTGTGTGTGGGTATATATATATATTGTGTGTGTGTGTGTGTGTGTGTGTGTGTGTGTGTGTGTGTGTGTGTGTGTGTGTGTGTGTGTGTGTGTGTGTGTGTGTGTGTGTGTGTGTGTGTGTGTGTGAGAGAGAAAGAGAGAGATCCTGATTATTGGTTACATACGTAATATCCTTTTTTCTTATCTTCTACACTTGAATTATGATTAAATCGGCATTTGATATAACCTGATAAACTAAAAACCGCTGTTGATCGGCATCTACTTTATTTCTAGTTTAACAAAACATCTTCATCTGAATGCTCCACCCCTTGACTCGGCGAGAAAACTGCCAGATTTTACCCTGGAACATTAATTTCCAGAAGGCAAAAAATCCCGGAAAATCCAATTTTTTGCCTCTCAGATATTTACCCACCCTCCATCTTTTCGTCACCATAGCGCAGAAAAGTTAACATTTTCACACGTTTCCCTATAGATGTCGCCACTGCTCGGCCATATTGTTCTGCGGCTTGGTGTAAATGCTGGTGTTCTATAACTAGTGACGGCCGTTTAGTGTTTAGACACGCGTCATTTAGAAGCTTGTCGCTAGGCGCGTGACTTAATTGGCGTAGCTCCTCCAGTCGTCATTGTCCTGGAAGTGTTTGATGGCGAGATGGACTCCGGCGCCATTCTGGATTGGGGACGATGTGGCTGTCGGCAGTCCCGGTATTAATTCAATCAGCGCGCGATCGGCGGGTGCGATATGTTAGCCTGATTTTGGTGCTCTTGTTGTTGTTGTTGCTGCTGCTGTTGTTACTGTTGCTGTAGGAGTTGTTGTTGTTGTTGTTGTTGTTGTCGTTGTTGTTGTCATATTTACTGGTAACGTGGTTGATGACATAGATAGTTTTGATCATTGATATCCGACAAGGGAATAACATATCGACATTGATCTATCTGCTTTATTGGCCCACAACAAGTGGAGTGTATGGGAAACGGTCTTCCCTTGTGCTCCCTCTTTCTCCCCAAACTCTTATTTCAACCACCCAGCCACTCGCTAATTGAATAATATCTATCATCCACACACACACATTAGTTTACAAGATACTAGTCATATAGTCATCCTTCTTAAATTAACATATTAAAATCATCACCACACACACACACACACACACATACACACACACACACACACATAGAAAAATACTAACTCACAGAAGTAATAATCCATTGTGCAGTATTGCTACTTTGTTTTTATTTTAGTTTAATCGCTTTAGTGAGTCCATACTGAGTTAGTGTACATTCTTTTTGTTATGAACAAACTGTAATGTTTGTTAACACGCTGAGGGTATATATAAGACTTAGACTTTCACATAGGTTAGAGAAGAACTTATATATCGGACGTGTATCGATATACATGGTTTATATAGGTAGGATTTATTCAGTTATTCGAACCCAGAATAAAGCTGAAGTCAGCATCTGAGGTGTCAAAATTTTATATACAGGTTTCTTTTGGACCACAGAAAATTACTGTTGAATGTAAACTGTGGGGTCAAAATAGTTTATGACATATATGTAGCAAGTCACCATT
>JAODUP010000729.1:205000-383882 GCA_025642065.1 Paralvinella palmiformis
TTGTTGTTGTTGTTAATTTATGCCGTTTTGGTTGTTGTTGTCGTCTATGTTGTTATTTCTGTTGTAATTGATTTCTTGTCATTGGCTTTACAATTGATATCATCGATGTTGTTGTTGTTGTTGCTGCTGCTGCTGCTGCTGCTGTTTTTGTTGCGTTTGCTGTTAAACTAATCCTGATGCCTATGTACTGTTATTGCTGTCTTTTTCTGTACTTAATGTTTAGTAAAAGCAGTAGTATTAGTAGTAGTAGTAGTAGTATAATTAGTAGTTATTGTTGTTGTTGTCGTTTCGGCTGTTGTAGGTTGTTGTTTGTCCTATTGTTGCTGTTGTTTTCTTAGCTGTGACTGTTGTCGTTATTCATGTTATTCCTAGCTGGTCATGAGAACCCATCATTAAAGTCACGTGACTTCCATGAATACCATCTTAGAGTATACTCTCGGTCAATAAGCAAATATAAATTATTATAATAACACAATCCAGATTCCTTCAGGATCATGGCCTCCAACCCGGATATGATTGGGCAACGGAAATCTGGATATTACGATGTCATACCACTGATCCAGATGTCTCAGTGTTAATTAACTTTTTCATTTATAATTTAAAAACTATTATCTAAGGTTTGTGTTCAGTTCATGTCGGACACAATTATAGAAGTGTCAGAAATTCACGGATAATATCCTTAATAATACCGACAAGTAACAGTAGGGATAACTAGATCCTATCTCGTAGTGAGTGGTATTAATTTAGTGCTGTCAGTTGATGTTATATAATATGCTCATGGAACAAGCCGAGGTTTCTATAGAACGAACTAATAACCAAAGGCCCACAAGAAATATAAAAGGTTTTGGCCGTTATGACCTAGATGGATGTGACAGAAATCATTAACCAGATGTCATAACGTTTTTGAACTTATTTTGAACTTATTACTGATCGGGAAACCTATTTAAACATATATATATATATATATATATATATATATATATATATATATATATATATATATATATATATATATATAATGTTCACTGAATATAACAGCATAGGTTAAGAATCGACTATATATCACTGTTGAAAACATGATCATGTCTACCACATACATTGTGAAATAAAACATCAATTGAAGAGAAACCTTTTTTTATAACCTTATCAACAATTGTACCCGAGATAATAATACCAGTTTATATATATTATAATAACAGCTGATAACATCAAGTACTTATAATGGGAGGTGATTTACAACACACGTGTTTAAAAACTGACTTTGTATAATTGCCTATCACAATACTAACGTTATCCAAATTAACTGCACGTAGAAGATTTGTGTGTCGAGAACGCTTACTTAGTACACACATTTGCTTTATTATGACAGCTTGTGCTGAGTTAAGGGTCGACTTATCTGGTGAACTTAAATTAACACATTACATACCACAATTAAGTGTTGGTAGGTATATTGAGCTAGACAAATGAGACTTAATTACTATTATTATTTTAATCGGGATAATTCATAACGATATTACTGAGAGAAGTGAACACCTTTTTATATTTCTGTATCCTATTTTGGACATGATCAGAGCAGGTACCATTGTTAGTGAATGTTACACACAATATTTCTAACTTAGTTACAGTTTCCGTTATATTCTTATTTAAATACCATATGGGTTCAGTGACAAAACAATCAGGCTTGTAGCCAGCATTCATACATTGGCTCTTTTTAATGCCGAAATTAAATCTCCATATACTGGCATATATACAGCACATATATTAATCAGGGCTTGTAATCCAGGAATAGTGGTGCATTGAGTCACCCACACGAATGCCATATTTACTACAATTGAGCTCATTCATAAGATCATATATAAATATATTGAAGAACACAGGTGATAAGATACTGCCTCTCCTGGTACCTCTAGTAACATTAAAGGGAATGTTATGATTATATATATATATATATATATATATATATATATATATATATAAACCATTCCATTTGAACTCAGCGTCAATTAACCTTAGAATACCAATAATCTCCAGTGTATTAGATAATGTAGAATATAATTTATAAAATAAGCCATCATGTCAAATTGAATCAAAGGATATTTTCAGCATCCATATTAGCAACAAACATGTAAGAATTATGGTATTTGGAATAACACATAAGATCGGCATATTCCATGAGAAACATTATAATAATTACGGAAACTGAACTGATTGAAACATAAAGGAACTTCAGTCGGTAAAATCAGTAACTGAAACAGCTTGACAAGAGTAGAGGAGGTTATCGTTATCTATCTGTAGTTTAGTGGATTATCAGGATCTAGAGTTGGCTTCTTCTATACGAGTATCATTAGTCCGGAAGGAAAGATACTATGTACATGATTGTGAGTTAACATCAGTGAGTACAGGATAGACAAATGTTCACATAATATAGTTGATCGACCATGAATCAGATACTTGACAGTAGTTCCATCTTTTCCAGAAGAGCAATTTCTTTTCAGTTCCTGTATCGACATCTCCAGGTAGGACTTGTGTTGTATTATATCATTCTTCATATCATTATATTGTGTTTTGACCTCATCAGAGATATGCTGTTGCTGGTCTGTGAGCGGGGAATTGTCCTGCGTGATACTTGTCCCATGAATGATGCAGTTCAGTTTAAAGAGATTGCACACAACTTCTAGGTAGTTAGCGACCCATAGCTGCTACCAAAAGCGTTTTGTATCTCATGCTCGGCTCAGATCCTGGCACCAATACATCTTGGTACGGAAGGCACGTTTCAGAATACATTCTGCTTTCCTGGCAGCTTCGATCACATAAATCCTTAAGCTTAGATCCCATATACGCGGTATGCGCTATGTGTGGTGTCGCATGCGTTTTCAGTCTCTCATGCTAAGAACGTGGCAATTCAACAGAAATACATTTGCATGCCGCATACCGCGTATATGGAATCTTAGCTTTAGACAATCCATGTACCCGTCTATACTTGTCTGTGTCTGATGTTCATCTCGTTCCTGACATGGGGTGTACATGGGTAGCTCACATAGTACGGCACCAAGTTCAGTGTTACATCGTTTATTGTTCATCTGTCTGATCCAGTATGTAACGTTCACCTGTTTGGACTGATCAATAGTTACTGCAGTTTCAGCAAGTGGCACATGCGGCTCCAAGGAAGATGATCGCTCACATTATCAGTATCAGGAAAAATAATCTTACAGAATTGTACATTAATCATATCGTGATCAGTACCAGAGATAGCGTCAATTCCATTTATTCAATTCCAACTCATATTTATCAGTTCCAATTTAATTCCAATTCCAAATTTATAAATTCCAATTCCGTTTTTTTCGACTCTTCTTGCCTAATACTTTTTACCAAGAGTAGATATTCCGAGTACCTACTTGGAATACCTACTCCGAGTAGTTTATATTCCAAGTAGGATTTTCATGGAAGAAATTTTCTGAATTAAAAATGAAATGGTAAATTAATTTGTGGCTTTAATTTCTTTTTGTAGGAAACTTCAATTCCAATTCAAAATTTCTTAATTCATTTTTTTTAAATAATCAATTCCAATTCCGGAATTGACCATGTCTGATCAGTACATATATATATATATATATATATATATATATATATATATATATATATATATATATATATATATATATATATATAATCTATAGATAGCTGGTATCATTAATCACCATGCTTCCTCTTGTTCAAAAATCATCACGTGGAGACAGGCACTTTCTTGGTATTCTGATAAACTTAGATATGCTAAGACAATTCAGATGAAAGCAGAGAAATACTGGCGACGAACTTCTTTAACGGTGCATTTTAAAATATACATGCATCTCTGTAAAATTATTAATACACTACTCTTCGAGAATTTTATTCCACAAAGATAGAGTTATGTGGAAGAGATCAAAAGAAACTCTTCAAATTAACAAGGAACTTGATGGAAAATAACTCAAATGCTAAGTTTCCACATTTTATAACTGTTGAACTCATCGTGGACAACTTCAGCAATTTCTTCATGAGAAAAACAACAATCATCAGGAATAAGATAATTTCTGACTCCCCAAACTACTACCTGGAATATGTCTATGGGTGTAGATATTATGTTTAATGTGAAAATGCTCCAAATATTTCGACAATCTTCTGAAGTTGTAGTCATGGAAATAATCAAGTGATGTTACTTGGATCCACAGATCACTTGGCTTTTCAAGATTGAATAAGGATGATGATTGGTGTTTTACGGCTACTTTTGTGTACATGGTAAGCCCAAGTTGGCCGAGCGATCTCCAAAGGTAATGAAGCAAGGTCAAAGATGATAAGCCCACGCCGAAATTCTAACTCAGGTGGTAGTGATTGGTAATCCAACGCGCTATCAGTTACACCACGGAAGCGCCCCGGATTAAGTATGGAAGATATGAAGACTTATCGTGCTCTTTCTAACATTCCCTTCATTTCCAAACTTATTGAACAGGTATTAGCAGAAGAGCACTTACGCTATTGCAGTTATCATTCTACTTATCCTAGAGGTCATTCAACGGAAACTAGTCTTTGAAAGTGCACAGTGACATTCCTGATGCTATTGGTGAAGGATCCATGACTGCATTAATTATGCTTGATTTATCTGCAGCTTTGGTGTAATCGATCATCCAATACTGCTGAAGTGTTTGGAATTTTCCTTTAGCATCATTTACTTGGGGAAGCTCGTACCCACCTCACAACTTCGTTATGTTTCAGTCGCGGATAAAGCATCACCAGATCCAAGTCTTCATTTTGGTGTATCACAGGGATCTGTTTTATGACCAAAGAATTCCTGTATGTATACTAAATCAGTTGTTGAAATTATTACACAGCATGATCAATATAAATAAAAGCGAATGTGTTTGTTTGTTTATGTATTCCCAAAGCATTTTCTGACAAAAGAATCTTAAATAGTGGTGACTATGACATTGATTGGGACTATGATTGGGACCATGATGTTTAGTCATTCAAATTCTTTTTCTAGTATTCTAAATCCTTAGTTATATAACCCGAAGACCCAAAGTAGCCATCCCCAGGAGCAAGCTTTAAAGTCCGCTAGCAGCGCGCCTTTTAAGCTTGTATTAAATACAATTAGTAAGTATTTGAATGAACAGCAACATGCTGAAATTTAATAAGGATGAGACTGAATTCATTGTTTTCTCATCCAAGCAACATGTAAAGAAAACTGAGAATCTTCGTATTAAGGTAGGATCCAGTTATAAATTCCTCTACGTCTGTGACACATCTAGGACTTATATTAGATAATACAGAAGCTGGTGAATGCAATATGTAAGTCCTGTTATTATCAAATAGGAAATACAGGACTTATTCATAAGTGCATATATAATGAGACACGCAATACTTTAGTCTAAACCCTTATTACTCCTCAATTGGACGATGGGAATGTATTGTTGTATAATACCCCCCTATCTCTGACAAATTGCCTACAGTGAGTGCGGAATTGTGCTACACATCTGGTAACAGGCACTCGTATAAACGAACATACGACAACTATTTTGTTCCGGCTGTACCGACTTTCTGTACGGTTCAGATCATTGTTCATGGTTCTGTATCACACATTCAAAGAACTGAGTGGAACGGCACCACTATATCTAAGCGATATGATACAAAACTATATACCAGTGAAACTGCTGTAATGTGGATCTTATTCGCTTTTGGATACTTCAAAAAGCGACACAGCAATTTACAAGAAGAAATCGTTTGGAGGATCATCCCAAACTGTATGCATACGTCCCCTAATCGTTTTAAACTTAAAATCAATATCTTTTTATATCTTAAAACCAAATTGTATATATATGATATAAAATATATATATATATATATATATATATATATATATATATATTATATATATATATATATATATATATAATATATATATATATATATATATATATATATATATATATATATATATATATATATATATCATTTATTCATACTATACATATTTATACAGTACAGTAATACAAGATAGTGCATAATAAGGTCATTGTATTGTTACTTAGAATTACTCAAGCTATATAAATTAGTAGTAGTAGTAGTTGTATTGTTATTATTATTATTATTATTATTATTATTATTGGCATCTGAAGTAGTTCTATTCCTTCCACACACCAACATTAACTGATTAGCAAATATTTCTATTCGTTGCTGTAATGTATACACCTTTTATGTGATCAATCTTCTTTCTATTAAAAGTAACCTTCGTGATCTTACGTATTATTTTGCCAAATTTGTTTTCAGTTTAAGATATTTTGGTGGGCCAGTGGCGCCGTGTGAGTCAGTCGAATCCTGGATCATGATCCAGTCATAGTGACCTAGGAAATGCATCCAATAATTTATAAACGTATTGAACGTTATGATTAATGATGTTGCCAACGTTTGTCAAATTAATTTGCCTACTTTGTGGTGGTGGTAGTAGTGTTGATGATGGTGATGGTGGTGATGATGATGATGATGACGATGACGACGTCGACGACGTCGCGACGATGATGATGATGATGATGATGATGAAGACCACGACGACGACGACGAAGATGATAATGATGATCTTTTATTGCTATTGTTATTGGTGACAGTGGTGGTATTGAATGTAGAGAACGTTAAGATAAAATTACTTGTATTTCATGTCTGGAAATTTTAACTAATCGCTCTAGTATTCTTGGTAACATGGGGTATTTTTCGTCCAGGTAACATGGGGTATTCTTCGTCCAGGTAACATGGGGTATTATTTGTCCAGGTAACATGGGTATTATTTGTCCAGGTAACATGGGGTATTCTTTATCCAGGTGACATGGGTATTATTTGTTCATGTAACATGGGTATTCTTTGTCCAGGTAACATGGAGTATTATTTGTTCATGTAACATGAGGTATTATTTGTCCAGGTAACATGGAGTATTATTTGTTCATGTAACATGGGGTATTTTTCGTCCAGGTAACATGGGGTATTCTTCGTCCAGGTAACATGGGGTATTCTTCGTCCAGGTAACATGGGGTATTATTTGTCCAGGTAACATGGGTATTATTTGTCCAGGTAACATGGGGTATTATTTGTCCAGGTAACATGGGGTATTTTTCGTCCAGGTAACATGGGTATTATTTGTCCAGGTGACATGGGTATTTTTTATCCAGGTGACATGGGTATTATTTGTTCATGTAACATGGGTATTCTTTGTCCAGGTAACATGAGGTATTATTTGTCCAGGTAACATTGAGTATTATTTGTCCAGGTAACATGGGGTATTCTTTGTCCAGGTAACATGGGGTATTCTTTGTCCAGGTAACATGGGGTATTATTTGTTCATGTAACGTGGGGTATTCTTTGTCCAGGTAACATGGGGTATTATTTGTCCAGGTAACATGGGGTATTATTTGTCCAGGTAACATGGGGTATTCCTTGTCCATGTAACATGGGGTGAAGAGCGGGTATCAACTAGAAGAAAATAAACTTGGAAACATATTACACTTCCTATTCTAACACTCTATATTTATAAATAGTCAGAAAAAACGATGTACCGTAGTAGGCCATTTCTCTTTTATCATGCGCCCTAAAACTTTATTTAATGCCTTCACTTGATAGAGCTGGGTAAACAAAGACTAAGTCGCGAGTTTGAATCGTATGGCTGTTGGAATACATTCGGGAAGTTCACTTTACGAGCATCATTTCGACCAGGATGTAGATGAGTTGGTGAGTTCCGATGTTATCTAGCATCGCCACTGTCACTCGACTGACACAGAGCCACGGGTCTGCCCCCTAAGAAATGAGATATTTAGCTCTTTTATTGGTGGACGAAACATCCGACAGGCACAACTAACCATCAGATTCCATACCAGAAGCCGGAACTCTGCAGTGCAGTGGGTTACGAGCCGTGATGTCACAGTTAGTTAGAGCGTAGGACTCGTAGCCGAACGGTCGCGAGTTCGAGGCTCTGTCAGCTGCAATGCGGTCATGTGGCGACTGGTTCACTCATCCAAAAAAAAGGGGGAACCTGACAGGACGCGATGGTTGTGTGTTTGTGTAACGCTTTGCGCCTATAATGGCAGCATGCGCTGTATGCTCCCTTGGGAGTTGAGATACGTGCTAGGTGGAAACAGGTATGAGTCGGGGATAATACTATTACAAAGCGCCTTAGAGCAGCTTCTAGCTGAATAGGATGCTATATAAATGTCACATATTAATATTATTATATTACTAAATGTGCCACGGTCAGCCTCTTTGGGGGGGGGGGATGGTATGACGTGAAACGCTTTGGGTTGAAGAAAGCATAAATCGAACGTTGCCTTGAGACAAGAGAAAGTGATAGTATAGAAATGCCAAGGATTGTCACGATATATGCGTGCGTGTGCGTGTGCGTGTGTGTGTGCGTGCGTGTCAAAGTTGTAATATAAACCACTAACTTTTGATAAATGAGTGGAATGTACGATTTCATTTTATTGTTATATTTTATTGTTATATTTTAATGTTATTTTTATTGTTATATTTTAATGTTATTTTTTAATGTTATATTTTAATGTTATTTTTTAATGTTATATTTTAATGTCAAGTCTATGAATAAATAGACAAATAAATTAACAAAACAATAACCGGATTAAGGAACAAATTAACGAATAAAAATATTTTTATACTACAAGTTTATTTATAAAATGTTTTAGCTAGATTTAGATTACACATTTTAATTTTAATTTATTAAGATTTTATCGTTGTTTTGTTTATTATAAAAGTGTAAACAGTAGCTAGTTTGTAGACTTGTTTTCTAGATTTGATTCTCATTTAGTAGGATCCATTGTTAGCAATATTTCATAGCCTACAAACAAATAACTACCTTCTTGCGTGTATAAACAACACTTATGTGATCTCAATTAAATAGACCGATCCAACTTGCCGCTAATTGATCCAGATGGAGGAGAGGTTATATAAAGAGAGCATACATATCGTATTATTAACCATAATACCTGAATAATAAATAAAAAAAATTGATAGTATTGTGTGATATAATATTTAAAGTTTGGAACGTTTTTACGTGACTGAAAATATCTGACAATTCAGCTTACTAGAGCTATACTAACTTTACAAACTCGGCGTATAATGCTCTGTGTAGGCCTCACCTAAAAAAAATTAATCACCGTCACCCCAACTTCCACCCCCACAACCACCCGTTCCAACTCCAAACACACGATCGTAACAAGACAAACTCGCTTTATCGTCAGAGCCGTACGGCCGCCATGACACCAAAGAAGCTCTCTAACTGTCCCGATGCTCCCCGATGACAAAATGTCAACAGACGAGATGTCGTGCGGTGTCTGGGCGGCCGTCGGCCTGTTTTCCGCCTAATTACAAGCTTAACAACTGCTTTCACGTGATTAATTACAGTCAGTGGCTAAGTTGACATGAAAGCATCAACGAAAACGATTTACGCTTATACCCGGTGATGATATCATGCTGACTAGTTGTAATCTAACATAAAGACGAAGTGTTATTGATAGAAATAGGAGAAGGTTAGTGAATGGTTGAGGGCTGGCGATTGAGGACTTACAGATAGTGACGTTCGGTTATTGAGGACGGGAGGATTTGAGTAACTGGCATTGACTTATTGATGATTGACAGCTGATAACAGGGAACTGATTAGAATCATTTTTGAGGACGGAGAGATAAAGATGTTATTTAGAAACATCAGCCCTACTATAATATCGAGCAATATGCTATGTTAAATGGAAATACAACAACAACAACTATAATAATACTAATAATAATAATACTAATAATAACATTGTTGCGTTACTTAGACATAGTAACAATTATATATATATATATATATATATATATATATATATATATATATATATATATATATTACGCAATGCATGTGTGTGTGTGTGTGTGTGTGTGTGTGTGTGTATGTGTGTGTGTGTGTGTGTGTGTGTGTGTGTGTGTGTGTGTGTGTGTGTATTCTGTTGTGTGTGTGTGTGTGTGTGTGTGTGTGTGTGTGTGTGTGTGTGTGTGTGTGTGTGTGTGTGTGTGTGTGTGTGTGTGTGTTTTAGGGTACATAGTAAGAGGCACCAGGCACAGAGCATCAACATATCTAAACCTCCTTCGAAACCTACCTCCATAAATCTAAATACAACTATACATACATTAATCTAAATATTAAATGTTCAATACCTCCACATATGATAAATGTGTGCGTATACCTAACATTGCTGCATCATCAGCCTGGGGACACTAATTGCTTATTACCTGTCACGTGACGACACACACACACACACACACACACACACACATATATATATATATATATATATATATATATATATATACCCAGGTATATTTCTATAAATATCAGTTATTATTGCTTCATGATCCCTCGAATTATTTAACTTCTGTAATAAATATCATCTTCTATTTTTATATAATTAACCTCATTCAGATATTATCATGGTTTAACGACCCTCAAATGGAACTAAAACTGGTGTCCTCCCATCGATCTAGAGATGACCCCCCCCCCGTCCCCCGTATTATACATAATGAACAATGTGAGGATGGCATATAGATACACACAGATAAAACTCTCCACCCTAACTAGTAAAATGACAATATAGGTAAGTGACACCTATAACATCAGACTCGTCTTCAATGCCGAATTCCTAGCAATGAGATAGAGATTAGAAAATCGTCGCCTGTTAATTAACGGCAGGTTTATAAAATGTATACTACCCCCGGTCGTCGAGGCGACAGGAAATTACATATGACACGGTGTTAAATAAATAACTAAATATTATCAAAATGGTAGACATACATAAATGTAATGTGGAACCTTTTTTCTCTCCGGAAAAACCCATAATCAAACTTAAAAATAATAATTATAAGAAAAAAGTATTTTTCAATCCGCAATCGTCTGCTACGTTAATTACCTGTAAGTGTGGAGTTATTGTAGTGGAAGGTGTAAATTAAGAAGACTAACGCTCTGTCAGAATGGATGAAGATACTTAAAAATTGGCAAATTGAATGGGATAATTTTTATTAATTGCATTCCGTCATATTGACAATTAATAATAATAATATGTCTTGTCACAAAACGGCAGTAATTACTGAAATGTCTGAATGTCGGCGCCATAACAGTGTCACGTGACAGGATGAGTTGACCGTGGGAGGGTGTTGATGATGATCGTGATTACGGCGGTGAAGGTTGTGGTGCTGATAATCATCATCATCATCATCATCATCATCATCATCATCAGTATTATCCTAATCGTCATTGACGCCGCCATCGTGATCTTAAAATACTTCTTCATTACTAAAAATAGCATCAATATATATACATATATTGACATACATATATCGTTAAAATGGCAGACAAAATTAAGCGTAACAGTACGGTGTGTCTCTATTCTATGTGTGTGCGCGAGCGTGCGTGCGTGCGTGCGTGCATGCGTGCGTGCGTGCGTGCGTGCGCCCATCAGAATGTCTTCCTGACGTGTATCAATGCCAGAGAAGCAGCGTGTTCACGAGCTTTCAGCTGTAGACTAGTCTTGGTTGTACTCTCCATATCGTCATCAATATGGCGCGACATCAGGTCATAGGCTTGTAGAGGTAACAGCGCATGCGGGATAGAGGCTAACGTAGCGGATGTCGACGCTATTGATGACGTCAGAGTCATGCCACGGATCACATTATGGTAGACGCTGCTGGAGTCCTAGATCGTAGAAAGTGGATACATTATTATTATTATTATTAGTATTATTATTATTAGTAGTAGTAGTAGTAGTAGTAGTAGTAATAGTAGTATTAAAATGTTTCAGTCTATTATCGGGTTGCGAGACCTAATCCCGAAGAAACAGCCCAGAAATTTCTTTCTTTGATATTTTATATTTAAGAATACTGTGTTATGATGATGATGATGATGATGATGATGATGATGATGATGATGATTATGATGATGATGGGGAGGAGGAGGAGGACACTGGTAGAATTAGCTGTTGTTATTTTTCCAATATTTAACTCAAAACTAATGCATCCCCTAGAGCACAATCTGAAACATGATATTATAACCTCTTTTTTCTCATTTTCCTCACCACATCCTGTTCCCCGACGTGAACGAATGAGTTATATACTCTCGGAGAGTATTTCCATTTGCCGAAAATGGATACCAAATATTTATCAACAACTTGCCAGATCATTCATTGATTTGTAAAAAAAAACGATAATTTTGACGAGGACAGGTGATGTGTCCATTTCTCGAAACAAATATTCAACAGCTGACGTGTATCCGTGACGTCATCCATTCTTATACTAATTAATCCTGTACTGACCAGCAAGCCGCTGTGTTGCTGTGACGTCCACTGTTGTCCTGGTAACTGGCCGCCATATTGGGACGCATTGAAGCCACCTAGCGGGTGAAGGTGTTTCTCTCGTTTTCGCCACTTCGCGCGTCTGTTTTGAAACCAGACCTGGGAACATGCCGGGAGAGATATCATTATTGAAAGCAAACATGGTCAATTTAAATTTTTGTAAACATGCTATTTATTCGTAATTGTTACTTATGAGTCATATATAGGCACCTCACTGAATGTTTAAATGATTCTTATCACCGACAAGCGAAAATAATCTGTTGAATGAAAAGGTGACAAGTGAAATGTAAATAACACGCGAGGATAGGCTAAATGAGCTGACCAAACTACAACGGTAATGAGGCGAATACTAAATGAATGAAACATCATTTAAACACAGCTAGGCCTTGAATTGAACCCAGATGCTAGAGGTTTGTAGCCAAGAGCTCACCCACTTAGGCCACATAGATGCCGTTTATCACCACTGTTGTTGTTGGTGGTGGTGGTGGTGGTGGTGGTGGTGCTAGTTGTGGTAATATTAATATCAATCAGGAACGTTTTCGCGTGCTGCACGTAATATTTTATACAAATTACATCATCATAATATTTCAGGGGCAGTCCTAGTTGAATTATGTTAACCTCAGTGGCTGGTCATATATGGGACATACGGTCGAGGGACGACCCTCCAAAGAAAAGAAATTCAACAAACACAGGTATGAGTCTGATTCTAATCCACCACCAGGTGCCGCAAATCGGAACGCCCTTAAGGCAGCCAATGGCAGAGAGCGTAACATAATCTCGATAGCTCCGTAAAACCTATGTAACGTTAGCAAGAAAGAACGATGAAAATATCATTCTACGTCACGTGATAATAATAATAATAATAATAATAATAATAATAATAATAATAATAATAATAATAAGTAATGATAATAACAATAATAATAATAATAATAATAATAATAATAACAACAACAACAATAATAATAATAATAAAGCTCATACTACCACTATTAATACAAAAGACAACTACTATTACTACTACTACTACTATCAACAACAACAATAACATCTACTATCTACCTGTATTCTGGACTCAGGTAGATTAATCCTAAGAGCGAGCTTCTCTCTCATAAATATATCAGGATAGTGTGTCTTCCGGAACGCTCTCTCTAACTCGTTCAGTTGTTTCGTCGAGAAAGTCGTACGGTTACGTTTGTTCTTCTCGACGCCAGATGACGTCAGCTTATATTCTGACGTCGACGAGTCGTGGTCTGACGTGGACGGCGTCGCCTTGTCGACGTCTGCAAATGATAAACCATGCTGGCGCGTTATCTCGTTAGACGAAGTCTGCGTGGATTCGTAGATAAATTACTCATATTAATATACAATGATGAGGGAAGAACGTCTTCCTGGTGACGTTGACTTACCTGGCGGATGATAATGAAGAGCACTGATAAAATGATACAGCAGCAAATTTCCATAACCCTTCCCCCACCACCACCACCCAAAAAGAAAACAGACAATTTACACCGGTATCCAGTAATAAGTACCTTTATTTCGTCTAAATGTCTATCAGGTGTAATATCATCTTAAAAAGCAAATGTCACAAGTATAATGCCCGTATTGGAGACAGCTGCTCGGGAAAAGAAAAGTAAATAAATTATAAAAACTGTCAATGATAGATTTCTTGGCGTCGAACGTGAGACAAGAAGAAGCTCTAAGAAGACGCGTTGAATACAATCTCACCAGGCACGGTTTAAACGACGAAAGACAACTGCTGCCCCCTTGTGGCAAATAAACGAAATAACGTAGTGCACCCATGAACCAGATTATTACCACCACCAGAAGTAGAGTTATGTCCTGATTGCCTTTCATTACCGTTGACTTGTACAGGATGTCTAGATGATCTATTTACAGCCGCCGGGGAATTTATTACGCATCAAAACAATTATCCGTGTCCATTGGCATTCGATTGGACGAACTTATATATATATTATATAATATAATAAAGATATATAAACTGTAAACGGTTTGAGATATATTTTATTGTGTGTTTCCTCAGCACTATTGTGCAGTGTATTGTATCCTCTCCTATTTGGAGGTTTTATTAATAAAATAAATAAAAGTAATATAATAGTACCAAATCTGTCTGTCATGAGAAATAATAATAATAATAATTACGAAACTTCTATAGTACCAATATCCTCGAAAAGAATCGAGCTCAGTGGCGCCGCCTAGTACAGGAGTTGGGCAAGGTGAGTTTTCAAATGATGGCGGAAAGAAAAAAATATTGTTGATAGAACAATTTGGAAATAATCTAAGCTAATGTTAAATGCTTTTTTAAATTAAGCTCTCTCGACACGAAATTGACAGTGTGACAGTGCGACTGGTGGAATCAACATGTGTGTGTGTGTGTGTGTGTGTGTGTGTGTGTGTGTGTGTGTGTGTGTGTGTGTGTGTGTGTGTGTGTGTGTGTGTGTGTGTGTGTGTGTGTGTGAGAGAGAGAGAGAGAGAGAGAGAGAGAGAGAGAGAGAGAGAGAGAGAGATCCTGATTATTGGTTACATACGTAATATCCTTTTTTGTTATCTTCTACACTTGATTACGTCACAAATTATGATTAAATCGGCATTTGATATAACCTGATAAAGTAAAAAATCTCTACCGATCCGCATCTACTTTATTGTGTTACGGTGTATCTAAATAACGACGAGTAAAATAGTCTGCAACTTACTCTGATCATCATCTGTGTTGTCATTGTCTTTAAAATGATGATCATTATCTCCAACATTTTCTTTGGTCTTTTCACAAATCGACGGGCCTTCGTCGGTAATTTCACCGTTTTGCTTTTCCAGGTCTTCCTTCCCAAGGCCAAGAATATCGACAATCATGAAACTCTTCCCAGTCGATGGTACCTTGTTTTTTTCCATTTTTCCGATTTCTTGTTCCATAAGTCAAAGACATCAACACGGGGACAAATCGGATCGTGATGGTAAATAGGAACCCCTCGTTGGCTCTCTTCTCATCAAACGCTATTTCAGACGAATTCAGAAACTAATGAACCCGTTGGAGCGATTTATCATCAATTATCGAACCGTATTATAAATTGTTGATAATAGCGTCTAAATTACAAAATGAGACCAGGAGCGTTCGCTGCACATCCATTTTGAAAAATCGAATATGGCGACCGGGGACCTGCAAATGCGTGCTAAAAACCTAATAAGGCCATACAGGCGAAAATCACCAATTTATATAAATATTACCAAGCTGGCCCCGCCCCCCGGCCCATGTAAATCTAATCAAGGAATAATAGGCGTAACTAGATAGCGACAGGTAACGAAAGCATCCTGTCGCCCACCCGCCTGCAAGTCCACCATACCGCGCTTCGAAGCACCTCAACTGCCCAGTTGGTTTCTTTACGGCAGATAAAATCCCAGCAGCCGATTTAAAGAACAATGTCGACCACAAGGTGGCGTTCATTTCGACCATCGACGGCAGATAATTCACCAATAACTCAGTGGAAGCGGTTCGGCCACGATTTGGCATGGCTTCCCGCCATTGTCGGGCTGAAGCGTCCCGTTGTCGTGGCGGCCGGCTCTTTTCGTGCGCAGGAAATTACGTACCCAGCCGTCGCTGCGCCGGCGAGACGCATCCGTGGCGTGTTGAAGACCGAGAAATATCGAAAACCAAAAGCGAATTGACTCGTGTGAGTGATGTGTTTGGCCTCTCTAAGGATTCGTCATCTCTCTCTCTCTCTCTCTCTGTGTGTGTGTGTGTGCATTAGGGTTTTCTACTCGTCGTGAACTATATTTTTTATTAACTGTAGACGATTTGTTCAAAGGTAACCAAATTTGTGTCGGGTTGTGTTTTGTTTTGGTCGGAGGGGGGATTTTTACCGGAGTTATGGATATTTTAGCCCATTGTGGAAAATATTTCAAGGTGAAGGCGAATGATTAAGTGGTTGTTTTATATGGGGGTCTCGTAATTACCCATACAACAATACAATTATAACGTGTACGCTCTGAACTGTTTACACCTGCATCAGCAACTCGAATTTAAAAAGCGTTAACTGAAAAACGAATCTGGATAGTCAGCAAAGGGGTAGCTACTGTGTCGACTGAAATATGTTTTTGATGACTGATAATGAACTCATAAATGATACGATTAATTTCCGGGGTGGGTGGATTTAGCCGAGGAAACTGGCGATTGAAGTGTGAACGGTGAACGAGGTATATAATGATGCATGATAGAGGTATGCCACAGAAGGTATGGGTGCGTGCGTGTGCATTGAATAAAGCCAAGAAGATTAATATTTATTATTTATTATGATTTATGTTGTGATAACTGAAGTACTTGTATATGATAACTTACATATGCAATAACGATGATCCGGGTGTGTGGCGTGTGATCAATGTGATGATTGGAGCATCTAATAACTGAGGTATGCTGTGACTAAGGTATATATTTACTTGAGTACCTGATGACTGAGATATGTGATAGCTAGAGGATATGATGATCGACTTGTATTTGGTGACTTGGGTGTGGTACGATTGAGCTACATGTTACTGAACGAATTGATGACTGTGAGATATATGGTGACTGAAGTATGCGGTACCTGAGGTATGGGTGACTGAGGTGTGCGGTGATTGAGGTATGTCATGACTGAAATATATGATGATTGATGTATATTGTAACAGAGGTATGTGATGGCTGAGGTATGTAGTGATTGAGATATGTGATGACGGGTATTTTATGACAAAAGTATATGATGACTGAGGTATATAGTGACTGAAGTATGTGGTGACTAAGGTATATTGTGACTGAGGTATATGGTGACTGAGGTATGTGGTGACTAAGGTATATGGTGACTGAGGTATGTGGTGACTGAGGTATGTGGTGACTGAGGTATGTGGTCACTGGGGTAAATGGTGACTGAGGTAGATGGTGATTGGGATATGTGGTGACTGAGGTATGTGGTGACTAAGGTATATGATGACTGAGGTATGTGGTGACTGAGGTATGTGATGTCTGAGATGTATGGTTACTGAGGTATGTTATGACGGAAATATATACTGATTGGAACATATTGTAAAAGTGGTATGTGGTGACTGGGGTATGTAATGACTGAGTGAGTTTATGTTATTGCTGCGGTATGTTATAACTGAGGTATATGGTGACGGAGGTAAATGGTGATAAAGGTATATGGTGATAGAGATGTATGGTGATAGAGGTGTATGGTGATAGAGGTGTATGGTGAGAGAGGTATATGGTGATAGAGGTGTATGGTGACGGAGGTATATGGTGATAGAGGTATATGGTGATAGAGTTATATGGTGATAGAGATATGTGCTGACTGAGGTATGTCTCGCCTCAAGTACGCGGCTCAGCTCAAAACAACACAGGATGAGTAGGCTGATATGATCTGAAACAACAACTAGTCTTAAACCTGTGATCTCTGGATTTGTGAACTCTTCTGGCTCAACTGTTGGTTACCATCAACGAAATGAAGTTTTAATAATGTGCCCTCATGTCCTCTGGGCTTTCACTTTCTTTGTGTAATGTCACAACAACCACTACCCCACAACCACTACCCCACAACCACAACCCTAAGTTATCTCCTAGCAACATAGTTATTTCTAAAGTATGACAATAAGAAATACCATGTTAACAATTATGATCGGGATATATATATATATATATATATATATATATATATATATATCGCTGTAGTTTTCATACAATCAAGAACTGTACTCATATTGACTAAGACGTGGACACAAGTCTAAACGAGAAGAACAGATGATTGACATATTATAAGGCCCGCCCCCATCGTGTGATTGGCTAGAGAGGTGTTTTCCGCGGTGTTAGTCCTTCGGTATATTCCCAGTGGATGGAGGGAGGGAGGGAGACGTAGGGTATCGGATCAACCCAAGAAAAGGTTAATTATTTACCATTGAATATTGATATTAATTAATTATACAGAATTACGAGTCTTAAACATGGTATATGGTTTCAACTATAGCTTTATCACGTTTTTGTTTGTGTTTTCGTTTTGTTTTGTTCTCTCTCTCTCTCTCTCTCTCTGTGTGTGTGTTGTGTGTGCGCGCGCGTGCGTGTGTATGTGCATGCGTGCGTGCGTGTGTGTATTATATTACATATCTCGCTTTATAAATTAGCCTCACATTTGTGGGGATAAGCATGGCCACCACGACTAAGAATCTAGAGGTTAAAAGTGAAAAAAGGTGACTGCTGGTTGGAATAAGATCATATTAAACCTGTTATCGCCCATCGATTCCTCAAACGAGAGAGTAACGACTACAAAATACATAAACAAAACAGAGAACAATGTAACAGTCTGAGACGATATAATAAATGCTTGAACATTGTTTATATCAAGACACGTGTTACTTCTAATGGAATAATGACATGTCAAAATATTATGTTAATCATAATACTCACTGTGTCATATTCCTGCTAATTGTCGTCATTCATTGGTCAGAATAGCCTCACAGTAAAATCACCAGCTAAAAAGGGAGAGCATCTTTGTTCGAATCCAACAATTGGTTGTCGGTGTAACATGTGCTTATTGCTCCTCGGTCATAGAATTAGCACATTTATGGATTGTGTGGCGGCGTACACATCCACAATTTGCATCTGAACCTAGTGTACTCCCTGTGGAGTTGATGTCAGTGCTTGATTGTACTTATTCATAACATGGAAGATGATGGTGAAATATATTTGCCACTGACCTAAATAGGTCGAGCTCTTAACCCAAATTTCTAACCCATCGTCATAACGTTCGTAAACAAATTTCTAACACCAGTTTATAACTCGTTTTATCGTTTATGTACAGTCGTGGTGATTTTTGACCAATTATATTTTGTATTAACAATATCTATAATCAATAAGGTTTTCTTCTATTATTATTATTATTATGATTACCTCCTATAGGTAGAGTTTAATTATTGACCAAATCTGAACTTTTATGAAGACATCACAATTTTGAAATTTCAGAGTATGTATGTATGTATGTATGTATGTACGTACGTATGTATGTATATGCTTTGTCAACATCCTGCTAATTGTTAGTACACGAAAAAAATGGATTTGGTTTTGTTTCGTGACGATTAAGTTATTGTGCAAATATATTATATAAACAAAGCCAAAGTATTGATCATCGTGTGATGGAATAAATGTCATACGAGCCTTCAAAAATTCAAACTTCACTAGACCTGCGAAAATGCCATACATGGCATAAAAAAAGACTTATCTCTATATGAAATACTATTGATGTCAAATTGAGATCGTTCAATGTCAAGGATTTCAAGCAATCTTCTGAATCCTACAGACATTTTATGCATTTCCGAAACATGGATCAGGCCTCATGAAATCGATCTTATCCATACTGTAGTCGATAGCAGATTTCCTGATATCTTCACTGTGTATAATAAGTGTGGCACGTCTGAGGTATGTACAGATAATGATTTCACAGGTCGTCATTTTGGAGGTGTGGCACTAGTTTACCAAAAATACCCCACATTTGTCGTTGTCTGATGTTGATGTTAATTCTGAGTGTATCATTGGTATTGTCATGATAGATGTGAACAGTAACGTTATCCGAATTGTTTTATCTGTATATATCCCTTTTATTCAGATGCCGCTACTCAAACTGATTTTTATTGAGACCATCGATGCTTTCCAGTCAACGCTGAATAAATATGCTCATATAGCCCCTGTGAAAATATCAGGGGACTTCAATGTGAATCTGCCCCGATGTATAGACCGATCCAGGCGAAATACGTTGCATCGGTTACCATCTGCGGTCTCGGGTTAGAAACAGCTATTGCGCCCACTATTAATAGGGGATGGCTATTTTTCACTATCGGTTAATACTAGAAATCTTTCAGTAAATTATTTCATATTACACGGAGATTGAGACTAGTATTTCAGCTGAACGATTGTGTCTTTCCAAAGGATTTAACACAATACTTATCAGGATATAACCCAATGATAGAGAGGACCGATTTTTCTAGATGAATGACACAGCTAAGCCTTCGTTATTCATGTTGACTCGTAGAGGATTTTTTAACATAGGTTTCAATGGATTAAATAAATTATTTTAAAATTAAAATTTTAGCTGAATGTAAATTAATTTTAATGAAGATTTTAAAATATTTAATGTAGAGTTTTGGAAATATTAATTTTATTTATACTTGTGAACCAATCATATATGTATCACCTGTATATTATTAAATAAAAAATGTTATTACATTAGAGTATTAATACCCTTGATATTTACATGTAGTAAAACATTGCACAAATGGCTGATTCAGAAAATAAAACAGTTCACTTTCAATACAAGATAGCATGCATAAATACCAATGTTATAATAATAAGAATTACCCATTGAATTATGATCTACGTGATAATTGATTTTATCCATTCATATTGTCATGTCAGATGGCAAGAATTCTACAAAAAAAATAAGTTTGAACTAGACAAGCTATAAATAAAATCCAAATATAGCTGGTAAATAGCCTAAGTACAACTTTTAAGTATGACATTTATCGGCCACTAAATGCGTAAGTGGCCATGTAACGTGGTGATTCATGGTCTTCTAACGCGAGACCATAGTGTGAAATTCAGCCGCATGGTGGCGCCAGGGGTAATCAAATCGGTCTATTAAGTAATGTTAAGCGATACACAAAGTCTGGGTATAACCAACACAGTCGTATCATGTATGATTTTATCTCTTCCAGTTGACTTAAAATATCCTCAAACTACTAACTTGCACTTATTTATGTAATCAAAAGTGGATAAACCATGCTCTATCCTCAAATTACGATATAAACCGTGCACGTTTCAGATCAATGTACAAGATCCTGTTTCAAACATTCAATGTATTAAGTGGACCATCACCGCTGTATATAAGCGTTATGATCGAAAAATATATACCAGTGATAATGCTTTGACCTGAGTCCTGTTAACTGTTGAGCGTACCAAAAAGCCATATAGCAATGTACGGAGAGAAATCCTCCCGAGCATCGAACGAGTTGCCAAACGACACTAAACGAGTTGCCAAACCACATTAAACACGCAGCAAGTAAAGACATATTTTATTTAAATTGGCGTATTTATAATGTTAAACCAGTTTATTATGTATGAAATGTATTTGAGCTATATGGGCTCAGAATATGTTTTAATTGTGTTTTAAATGTAAAGCAGCTTAAAACAATTAAAGTTGAATAAGGTGGTATATAAAATACTATTATTATTATTATTATTAGTATACAGTCGTACGTTATCCAGCCACTAGATCATTGTAATGTATGTGACCATCATCCTATCAGCATGGTCTCTATAGGGTTCACATGTCCAATATGAAGACAACGTCCGATCAGCCACAACTACAGCAGTCTTATCCAATAGTAAACTGGACAAACCATTATAACAATATTCAATATAAAGACGTATTATATCATAAGCTGCAGGGACTGCGCCTACTGAACATCTCAGCAGCATAGAATATACAAAGCGACATTGATGGCTATATTTGGTATAATATTACCGAGGCAATGTTAGAAGCTGATAAACTTTCTGGCTGCTTACCGACGAAGCAACATCCTCCCAGGATGTAGAGCAAATTGAGAGACTTCAAGAGGTTTTGGTGGCATATTTGGGTTAATAACGACCGGTGAGGTTTATAAGTGCAAGAACGGAGTGAATAAAATGTTCGGTGAGTTACGAAGAAAACGAGTGGACCAGGTGAACAAATATTACTTTCATATCCTTAATGAAGAGCTGCAGCAGGAAGACAACAAACACTCCGAGATTCTGGAAAACCGTGAAGTAGAGGACAGCACCTTATCCTCCCATAGACGTCAAGTCGTTGTCAGACTTTATCGTTCCGTTATAAGACGGATTTTGGACCCAGTGAATTTACTGATGTCCAATTGTTCATAAAAGATACGATATTCCGAAAATACAATACCAAATACGATCAAAAGATTACGTTTGACATAATCTATGCTGTCAAACTAGAGAAGTGCATAAAGAACCTTCAACGCAACATCTCCTCTGGTCTGGATGGTGCCTCGCCTCTCTATATACACATATACTGAAATATAACTGCGTCCTCAGTTGTTCCAACACTGGACTAATATTACCGATCCTGAAGAAAGCTACTCTTGACCCTAACTGATCTGAACATTACCGTCCCACTACATTAAGCTCCAGATAATCCAAATTATTTGAATCCATTGTCATCCCCGATGTCACTTCAAACAATCACCAGTTCGGTTTTAGAAAGGATTGTGGTACTTCATTCGGTTTTGGCCTTTTAAACTATATTTTATGTGATTATAAATATTCTAAGACCCCAATGTTAGTCCACAACTTAGAGAAATGATTTGATTCCATTTTATCACATGAAGCTTTGTTCTATAAATTAAAAAAGTAATTCCTAATGTAGTATGGCGTTTATTGTATTGTATTCTAACTGCAGTTATTAAGTGGGATGGTAGAGTAGACAATAATCTTATGTTTAATGTCACTAGAGGTACAAGAAGAGGCAGTTTATTATCGCTGTTTTTATTTAACATATTTTTATCTAACTTATTACATGAATTTACACTCGGGTGCGCTAGTGATATCAATATTTGTTCCTCTATTGCCCCAAGCTTACACCAGCTTATTAATACGTGTTCAGGATACTCTTTAAGGTGGCGTTTTAAATTTGGATTAAAAAAGTAACTGTCTAATACCAGCCTACTATGTAAATATAGTAATAACATTTTAATTAAGTAATAACCAAATACCTAATTCGGACTCTATTGACATCCTGGGTGTTATGTTTACTGCCAAAACAGATTTCAACCAGCATGTGGATAGTCGCTTTACCAAATGTAGAAATAGCTTGCTTGCTTTGTATTTCCTGGAGAATCCCCGGGCTGTCGCTTATTCAGCACAGCCTCTATATTGGAGTGGTTGAGAAATCTCCTCCCCCACCACTCACAGGGGAGCAGTACGGAAAGATGGAGCCGAAATACCCTGAGGGTGGTGACTGCCAGAGTATGTTACGTCCTCAGGGGACATCCTCCCTTATCTTTAATAATTCAATGTTGTTAACAGAGAACTTAATCTCTGGAAAAGTGTTGACCTCTTGCTGGGATCTAACCTGTGACCCTTGGCACTAAGTGCCGGGTATTTAACCGCCAGGCCACCGAAGCTCCTATTCTCTCTCTCTGATATAGGTATGTGTTACCCCGGTATTATTTCCGATACTAAATTTTATTTATTGCGTTCTATTGATCAAACAAGACTATTGTATGATACTGATGTTGTTAATATAAATATCATGAAAAATTGAAAATACGTAAGGTGGTAAATGAAAAGATTGAGTGGTATTATCAAGCATTCACATCATTCTATTTATTACAATAATTAAATATTTCTTCCGTTATTAATATACTTAAGAAATAAATTACGTCATTCTATACAGGAACTTGTAATGTTAGTTATCCTTAACGTGACCTATGTGTTTATGGTAGCTTTATTTATGTTTTGTGGTAAAATTATTCCAAGTAGAATAACACATCGACTTATACGCAGATAGGTATCTCACAAGTAGACTGGTGTTTTTAGTAAATATACACCGTGCCATAATGGAGTTGTAGACTGACTGAACCGACTTATCCATTGTGATAATGGTATTAAAAGCTAGTTTTACTAATATTTATTTGATCAGTTCTATTGACCAGAGCATTTTAGTATTTGTTTACAAGTATATACTCTCAATATACACGAATGTTCTTATTCACGTGTATTTTAATGTATTATATTCGTATGTATTTTCCCAATCTTAAGGGTTGAAATAAAATATCTGTAACATATTGGTACGGAATCCGAGGATTGAATCGAGACTCTCTGCAAATAAAAAAGAAATAACCTCTCTGTGTGTGTATAATTGTCTGATGATTATCACTGTCAGAATGAATGCTTACAGGGTTCTTAACTTTTAATTACAGATGGAGAACAGAGAAGGAAAAAAGCGGGAAAATAATAAGGCGGCGAAACGAGGGACGAATGCTGCATGAATTGATGTTTTGTTTACATATATCAGCTGTCAAACTGGGGGATGTGTCAAAATAAAACACTGTTTCGTCATTTGTGGTGAAAGTTTCTAAGAACCCCACCCCCACCCCTATGTATTTCTCATGGATTCACACGGATCCCGAGAATGTTCACGACTATAAAAATGCGGGAAACCACCGATCCCTGGAATTGTTTTTTAATGGCATTGACAAATTTGGAATTGGAGTTTGTTACGAAAAATTTATATCTGCAAATTAATTTACCAATTATTTTTTTTATTCAGAAATGTTTATTCCACAACAATCCTACTTAGAATATAAACTACTCGGAGTAGTTTTTCCAAATAGGTACTCGGAGTAGATATTCGGAGTACCTGCTCATGGCAAAAAGAGTAGTTAAAAATGAAATTGGTAAATTTAGAACTGATAAGTTTGGAATTGATAAATTTGATGTGGAATTAAAATTGACCAAATGGAATTGAGTGGAGTTGGAATTGAAAAAAATGGAATTAAACATTATAGGGCTGACATTATAAGGTTGACTTATAACGCTTCAAATACTCGGCATGTTCCTTTCATCGCAGTTCCCTTTAAAAAAACTTCCTCTCCATGGGCTACATATTGTGTGTTGTGGAACAAAAGCTTCCGTTACTACGCATCAATATAATCATACAGCGGATGGCAAACAGAAGATGATGATTGGTGTATATGATAGGCTAAAAGGGCCGAGCGACCCTTCAGGTGTGCCCACGCCGAGGTTCGAACTTGGCAAACACAAACAGCCAACCATAAGTTAACATTTTATTGGCGCCAACAGAACACGTCTAAGTCGGAACACACAACAAGAACATAAATCTCTGCCAACTTAAAGCATCCAAACTGGAATAAATATTTGAAGAGCACCCGTTCTTCGGTAGATCAAAATTAGAGCTATTACCGATATTATTATAATGATCAATGTACTGATATCATCCAGTCGTCTGCTAACATCTGAAATTCTATAATATGTTTACGTTTCAACACATATTTTGTTTGTTTGTGTTTGTTTGTTTATATATCCGAATTACCAGACATCAAATATTTTCTCCTTGCTGGCAAAATGTAAGAAATGCTTATGTCTATTAGATGCGGAGCACTGTTTTGTTGAAAAATAATTACTACTGCACGCACACACACACACACACACATCACATCACCAATTGATAACACAAAAACGGCCAAATTTCAAACATCATAACGTAAGTTTGGCAATTGTTTCCTCGAAGCAACCATAACAACAGGCAAGCAACACGAAGGCAGTAACCCAGTTCGGGTGACTTACAGATCTAAAGTAAACTTATATATATATAACCGCAACTAGCACCTGTCAGTTAGAACGGATAAACAACTATACACACTACACATGCATCGCATCGTACGTCTGAAAAAGACATATCAACCTCCAAGTGGTCACGACAGACCAATACCTGCCAAAACAAATAAACCTGCCGGATTAAATACGATTGTACAGACGGTCGAGATTACAATACCGTCATAACGTACGTGAATTAAATACGAAATGCAACACAGGTTCCAGTCACTCGGACGACCATGATAAAAATATATACTTTAGGCACAAAGAAAACAGACCTTGTCAGCCACACAACAACAACAACAACAGCAAGAGATTGGTATTTTTCTCACTATTCAATACAGTACCTGGAAAGGATGAACCCTAAACAAAGTCCGAGTGATATATCGCAAAATTGCACGTTTTATGCACGAGCAGTGTGCTGTGTTTCGTGGCTAAATTCTATGCGAGTAAGCATTCGTAATTTTGCAGACGGGATCAGAATATAATTTTTTAAGCAAAAATAAACTCTAATTTGTACGGATACTTGAGTGGGCATCCGTTTTAAACTTCCAACAGAGATAATTCAGCACACACAAAACAACGTGACAACACCTCATTCGGACTCGACCAGAATGGCCACACACAAACAAAAAGAGAAATGGTTGTGAAGCGATAGCAAAACTTAGACAATCACAGTTAACAAAAGGTGAAAACATAGCCACCAGGCAAGTCCGTGGAAAGGTTACACTTCTAATAACGCGATATCCAAAGGCTGTGCCCCGAAAAAATGTATCATTCACTGATTACTGGAGGGAAGAAACTGCCATAGCAGAAAACTAGGACTAGATTGATGTCAGTGGAATATAGAAATAGGGGAAAAAAACAAAAGAGAAATCATCTCCACACAAAATAACACCAGAAAGTACAAAACTTACCACAGTAGATAAAAGTTGTGCATAGCTCGATGAAAACAATTAGAATATTAGTCATGTGAAAACTGAGCAGAACACTTAAACGTTTAGTGAGCAAACTCGAAAATAAAGAACGAAACAATACTTGGTACACGTGTGTGGACTAAACAAGAACATCTCATAAATATCTCGTATATAAAATTAATATAAATAACTGACAATTTTAAACAACGAAACAAATAAACAATAACCTCAAAATGTACTCAAGTGCGGATAAACAGACTGATAACGCATTAATGGAGATCTAAATGTCTAAATGTTAACATGTTTAACAATACCGAACTGTTTTAATGATGGGAAGAGTCGAGCTGAGACTCACCTTGGATATATGGCCACCGAGGGGCTATTGCCTGGAGAAATATAACCCCCAGACGCAGCTAGAGGCCGGATTTGTGCCCACAATCAAGAAGTTTGCAGTGTACTGCTTTAACTACTGTGCCATCATAATTTTTTAATAACCAAGGAAATTTATCCCCTACACACACACACACACACACACACATATATATACTGTATTCCCATAAATGTCCAAAATCAATTAAGCATAATCCACATGTTGCAGCTGTTTAGGAACATGGCATAGCTTAATTAAAATAGATGTTTTTATACATCAACAACAGAGCATAGCAGAAGTTTTCAGTTAAAGCGCTCCCCCCCCCAGGGCTTTGAAGTTTTTCAATAACCTTGCTCTACCTCTTGATGCATCGGAACAGCTCACTAAAAAGGGGAGGGCACGAATGACCTTTTGGTGCCACAGCATTGGTAAAGCTTACCCCATAATTCACTCTAAGGTTAAAATATAAAGTCATTCTGGCTCTTAATGATCGGGCATTCTCACCAAAATGATTCCTCACGTAGCACTGCGACAGCAATAATATCTTGGCAAAAGAACACAGTACCAATAAGGTAAAGTATTTAAATGAACTACTGGAAAAATTGCTCCGTATCTATTGCATCCAGTATGTTTTTCTTTTGAATATTTTCAGGCCTTTCATTGTAATTTTGAACAGTGTGGAATAATTAAAATTTAAAATGGGATAATTTACTTTTTTTAGTTTCTAAAGACCTGACAAACATTGTGAAATTAATGCTAATCAAATATTACTGTGCTTACATTAACTTTCAACAATCAAATGTTTTCAATAAAATACCTTGGCCATATATGTTTTTAGCTGACTACAAATTTTAATCTTTGTAGAAATAAGTATTTGAGAAATATGATCAAGAGATCAAGTTAATAAATGCTAAAGTTGAGCAGGAGTAAAATACCATTAGTGACACCATGACACCGAGCTGATTACTTTAAGAGTGTCCACCTGCTTTTGAACCATCTTTATAAACATCTTCCACAGATCCGCAGTTATGGGTAAAACATATACACCAGGCATGGATTAGTCTTTGATAATACCCAACCTGGCAAAGACATATGAGCACATCTAACAGCATTATTTACCACAATTCTGGAATGATTTGGCAAACGAATGCAATTGTGCAGTCGGGTAATTAACTAACTAACGAGTACATTTTGAGCTGCAGGAAGCACAACATTATCGATCTACCCAAAGCATGCCAATAAAATGCCAATAACAACGCGGGAAGAACGAAACTTGATGCTTCACCCAAAACCTATAAATGTCATCACATCACTACTTCCATTTATGGGTAACCCTTCTGGTAGTTGCGAATTTTATGCTAAGGTCAGCGGAATATGTTGTCACACCTGCGATCCAGTGAACAGGTGTAAACACAATGAAGAAATGAAAAATACAAAACCAGAACCCATAGTGTCCCTGAACATTCACCTGGGATAGGATAATAAAATATAAAATAGAGCTGATATAGCAATAAGAATATTATAGTGTGATCTGAAGATCACCAAAAACAGATATCTAACTGGAGGTAACCGATCACTGAACAAATTCATAATTTACGGCAGAAACCAAATTGGCTCATTACAAGATTCTTACAAAGTGTATAGGTTCATTGTATCCACACAAAAAAAAGGTTTGATTTGGTCAGTATATAGTTGAGTCAAATATGCAAATTAATTAACCCATGAAATGTCTGGGATTGGTTAGATGATAGCCAACGAATAATAGCTCACAGTGCATTACCAAACTTGGAACGGGCATCTATTATTGTAATCTAGTATGGGCCAGAAAGGAATTTAGCATTGAAGAACATATCAAATAACACACACACACACACACACACACAACTATCATTGGATTATATGGTAATCACAACCTCATAACCAGTGACTGATTTCTAATGATACATACCCACAGTTTATCAGTTTATCACTCTTTCTCATACATGCACACACACACACACACACACACACATACTGCTTCTGAGAACAAAAGAATGACCAAGAACTTAAAGATCCATGTGCCAAGTTAAGTCAGCAAAACAATAAGGAAGATTAGTTGTTGGAGGTCAAAGATCAACCCGTCAGAGGTCGAAGATCAGCTCGTACTTTCTCATCACTACTGAGCATGCCTACGGTAGGAAAGAATCCTCCTCGGGGTATGCTGACTTCTCTCTGGCCAACAGTCTTGCCATTTCTTGTAAAAAATACCTAAAAAGGCAAATAGAAAAAAATAATTGGTTACAGTGCGATTATTTCTAGACTGTTTAAAATTTTTGTTTTGTTAATCGACTAATATGAGAATAACTTTCAGTAAATTACCAAAAATTATAATTGAAAATGTTCTCCAAAAATAAACAGGGAGTTTGATAATTGTTTTGTAGTAAGAGTTGGGGCAAGTTTAAAATAATTTTGTACAAGATGGAAGGCATTGTTCTGCTTTAATGAAGTCTTAGAAGTGAATCTGTGAACAGATCGAAAATCATTTAAAATCCTCATTGGGAAAAATATTTTCGAAGAGACCAGAACCATACGGATTCAAATCTGACGACAGAGGGGATTTATTCCATAATCTACAGCACACAAAACGGTCCCTAACAGTGCGAATTAAAGTGTGAATTAGTCTTGACGCATATCACATCCGAGACATACTACTAAAGGGAGGCACAAATACAGACTTGAACCATGACTGGGAGGTCTGCAGCACAGTTCTCTAACCAATGAGCTATCAGATGATGATTGATGTTTTACGGCCACTTTTGTGCACATGGTAGGCCAAATGGGCCAAGCGACATCCAAAGGTAATGAAGTGAAGTCAAAGATGAAACAACCTTCAGATATGCCCATGCCGAGATTCAAACACAGGTGGTAGTAATCTGTGATCCAACGCGTTACTGCTAGACCATGAAGGCGCCCCTACCAATGAGCCCCTACCAATATACAGTACACAAGTATTATGTCATAAGTCTCCATGTACTTGACTATGTATTACACTATGCCACGAGTACACATATACTTGACTATGTATTACACTATGCCACGAGTACACATATACTTGACTATGTATGACACTACGCCATGAGTACACATGTACTCGACTGTGTATGATAGTACATCATTGGTATAAATGAACCTTGTCACATCGCTGACGGAATGCATGTAGCACTTGCCTGGACTTTAGTACCCGACTGGGCAGCTGGTTCCCACCAATCATCATCATCATCAGAGTCTGAGAAGCCCTGGACGTCGATGTAGTCTTCCGCCTCAGCATCGGAGTCAGACGAATCACGTGAGTCCTCACTATCTGCTTCACTGTTATAGTCACGGGGAAATAGTATACCACAGCCCATTATATCACCTGTATAAAGACAATATAGACATACATCACCTTAATTAGACAAGTTCAACACACAATATACTCTTAACCACTTATACTGCCTGGATAAAGAATTTAAGATGATATAGACATATGCTCTACTAGGCATCTCCATGACCTAAATGTTAGCGTAGTTGGCCAAACACCTGGCTAAGTCTGAAGGTTATTTCACCTGACCTAATTACTTTTGGAGGTCACTGGTACCACTTTCCCATAAAACTGCACCATTTACCATACGCTATATCAGCACATAATAAATCACAATCCATGATATCACATGGATAGAAAGAATATCACCACTAAATTATAATATACCTTTGGGGAGAATCAGTAACAATATTCAGAAATGACAAAATAGTCACTCATTTGGTATTTGATTCCTGACCTAGAAATCTGCAGTGCAGAGAATTAACAACTCTACTTCAATATGAATTGGGAAAGAGAGGAAATGAAAGGTTTTTTTCAGCAACAATTATTTCCCCTGATAAATTATGTTTAACCGCTCATTTTGGTTTTGATTCTATATCCTTTAAAGGGGTCAAAAAGTGTTAGATATAAGTACATACAGTGCCTATATTACCCTGTTCTTTTCAAGCTCTAACTAAATTAAGAAAATATCCTTATAATAACTAGACAAGAAAAAGAGCGAATGCAATAAAGTGCAGAATACCATGTCAAAACATTTTCATTCATGGGGTCAATCAGAAAATAGTAGTGGGAGGACTAAAATTAATGAACTGCTGATGAGGACTAAAAATTAAGATAGCAGGCCCCCATTATAACACAGACCGCTATAACACGAACTTGGATATAACATGGTTAGACCTTGGACCCAGATTCGTGGGATCCATGACAGGGCACTTTACCGTGAAATGGCATGAAATCAGCAACTGACCGATCAAATTTTACTAAATAATTTGACCGCGTTTTCAGAGTTTGTAATTTAAACGTAAACAAACATAGCCAATGACCACAATTTATGCATGGGTAGATTTATTGATCACAAACTTAATTACACACCACCTTGGCTCAATCAGCCCAATTACAACACTCATGCACTATTTCTGGTGGATGAATATCACCAATCCAACATGGCTGTTAGTTTTTCACAAAATAGAAGAAACATTTTATTTTCCACCCAAACACTGAGGTAATATTTATGTTTTAAGTCAACAACAAAATAAACAAATACTGGGAACATTTATGAAATAAACAGTTATAAGTAATCTTCAATGATGATGCAAAACGAGGTGAATACATGGACCCCCTTATTATTGCCCAACTCTACAGTGCTCTGTCTCACTTTGCAGTCCACCTATAACATGGTTGAAAGGTTGTGGACTCCCATCAACCGCATTATAATGGGGGGCCTACTGTATTTGAAGCATGACAGCAAACCCTGTGAAAGACTCCGTTTCTTGCTCACCTTGACAACATTTAGGCCCAAAAGGATCTCCGACACCGCTGCCTATAAATATCTTCCCATCGTCAGCATGATAGGCTATTGAGCCTTTGTTCCATCCTGGATGACGATGTTTTGGGTAATCCTGAGTGGAAAGCATAACTTGCGTAAACAAACATAATGATGACAAATTTCATATGAAACTTTAATTTGGTTTACAAGGTGGTTAATAAACGGATATGGTGAATATGGTCACTTTCTTGCCAGTTAAGACTAAAACACAATTTCCCATTTAAAAGCGCTCTGAACTGATATTTATAAATACAAGCAAAACTCATTACAAAGCAATGTTTGATCATCATATAGCAGAATAGTGATATCAAGCTATTTCCTGTCATGATAAATAATGTCAGTTAGAAATTTTGTTAACAAGATGAACAAAGTGCTCAATTAACACTGTTTCCTATCTATACTAGTCCTGTACGTTGTACACTTATGACAAACTTATTTAATATTAGCATCTTGTTTTGTTTGCTAAAGGGTATCAACATTATTAATTATCACAAAAATTTCTCCCCCCTGGAAGCCACTGTATTGGAGCTTGTAAGACTGACTACACACTATGACACTAAATAATACTGAAATTAATAACATAGTAACCACCCCACCCAGCAGATATTAGAAGTTGCTGAAATTTATGTTTTTCTGTTGATTTTTATATCTTTAACAATCTGTACCACACCAAGGGCAGTAATTATTTTTAAATAAAATTATTAAAAAAATAAATGATACTGTTTCAACAGGACTACAACAATGCACATATTATTGCCATAACTTAAGACGTCTTGGCTGTAATTGTAAGGGACTTTGTGAAGGGAAAGAACAGATTTTGAAATCTAGGTCACATCCCATCATATGAAACAAAATACTGCAATGTTAAGAATCACACTCTAATCAGTTTTGCTTGTTAGTCACACAAATCATGAGAAAGAATTAACAAATTTACATCAACTAACACAACTATTGGCAGTTTGATTGATTATGGATTCTAGATTTGATTTTGTAAACTAAATCACCCGTCCATGTAGGCTATATTAAATCGATATGATGCCTGCAAATTACCTTCCTCGCGAGACCAATAGCTATGTAGCAGTTGTCTCCCGGATCAGTAATCTCTATCTCGAAATAATGATTTGTTGTATCGAGAGGATATCGGGCCTGAGCCAAGCCTACATCTGTTATACTCTTACCGCGGCCTGTATACTCCAACAACTGGAACAATAAACAAAAAATTATACTATTTATAATCATGTAATTGCACAGTATGAAATTCACCAAAATTATCTCCCAGGCGTCATTAAGCTGATAACTTTCAAACATTTGTAATCTGACTGAAAAGCTGATTAGTTGGAACTATCTAGTTACCCAAGTTCTAGTTGTAGACATTTGTGGTAGGTTTAAGGTTTTTGTTTAGTGTAGATTAGTTTAATTTGGCAAACAGTTAATAATGGCAAAACCAATGTGCGAAATACAAGCTCCAAAATATCATGCTTTACAGAACTTCATGACTTCTCAGAACGACTGCTCAGACTGCTTGACCATTCTAGCTGATCAGTATTACAGATGAAATATTATATTATTGGCATATAGTTGGAGAAAATCTGGAGAATAAGCGCAATCCTTTAAATTGGGAATTTAAAACTTTTAAAAGATGTTATTTAAAAAAAAAAGTGTTTTCTTTTTGACCTGGCATGTTAAAATTATCAAGAATGTCAAACTAGTGGTAGAGATATATGTATGTAGAACTGATTTCATAGCCAGACATCAGTGATATTTATACATAAAACTAACTACAAAGACAGCTAATCATGCTGAACTTGTTAATTACTGCTAGTATTAGTACTTACAGCTTTGTGTTTTTAAAACATCAAATGAAAGAAATTAAAATACAAAACTGTCACTGATAATTACTAATTAAATTGAACTGACTAGTAGAAACACGAGTAGATCTTACTGAAACATAAAGTAAATTGTACGTATTATCGCTCACCAGACAGTTTTTTGGGGCTGACTCGTCCACAAATTAATTTACCATTTAATTCAGAAATATTTCTTCCATGACAATCCTACTTGGAGTTGGAATATAAACTACTCGGAGTAGGTATTCAGAATAAAAAGTAGTAGTTAAAAAAGGGTAGGTAAAAAATAAAATTGAAATTGTCCCCTGATTAATAATTCAGATTTTGACTTCACAATTCAATATTATCTGTGCCAGTGGCTTATTCCACTCTGCCAAACACACACACACACACACACACACACACACACTGTACAGCAAGCCACTCACCTGACCATTGACCCTGACATCATGTAACCTGGCCCAATCTTCCTCACAACTATCAATAGCCATCAAGGTAACGAAGGGATGTTCCCATTCAGCATCAAGGTTGATACGCACCTCTTCTCCTTCAGAATGTAGGCCAATGGCAGGATGTAAGCCTCTGTTGATGCCATGTGGCATGTGATTTAACACTGTGCCAATCTAGATAAGTAAACAGACCACAGTTTATGCCATGTGGTTTAGCAATATTCATATAAACCTACTGTAGTCAAAGCCACATAGTTTAACACTTGGACAATCTAGGTGAGTTTCATGGCATGCAGTTTCATACCATACCAATCTAGGGAATAGCTAGATTGTGAATGATTCAACTAATTTAATACCGTATATACGTCTCTTTTTCAACCTTAGTAATGAAAATATGACCAATAAACAAATTTATCAGTTATGTTTTCTCTGTTGTCTTTCGAAGCCAAACTTAATTGTGATAAGCGCCATGATTATTTAATCCGATGCTCTAATTAGTGATGCAATCAAAAACTGTGACAAAGTCAGACCTGTCGTTACTGTTGAAATGTGTGAGCATGTGTAATTGAACGGAACAGTAAATGAGGTCACACAAAGAATGACCATAGAAGCCACATCAAAGGAAAATGATTACAGCAAACAATGTGTTAATTACTTCCAAAGCTGGCACATGTGAACTACTAATAAACTGCCTCAAAGGGTATTATGGAAACAACCCCACAGGAGCAGACAACCTGAAGTAGCCGTCATTAACTATCATCATACAGTGGGTGAAAACAGCCTGGGATTAAATTGACCCCGCCATCATTACCAAATCATTCAAGAAGTGCTCTATCAGCAATGATTTAGATGGCATGGAAGATGATGTATTGTGGCATGAACATTATGACAAATCCAACACCGACTCCGACAAAAAAGACAACAACATGTATGATGACATGATGACACACGAACAGATACAACAGATGTTCAGTGAAGAGTGATGAATTTTGGGAGTTTTAATCAATATTGCTGATTTTAGTGTGTCTTATATGCTGGTTTGACTCGGGGGGGGGGGTTATGGTCCTAGAAATAGGTGGGTCTTATAATATAAGACACAATATATATGCAATATATAAGTTATATCTGAGTGTGACTTGTATACAGTAAGTCACTAACTAATTTTCTATCTGAACCATTATGGAACTAATACCTGAAATAGAAGTCATCATGTTGGGCATCTGATCATATAAGTTATAACTGTCTTAAACTAAAGTATCCCATTATGACTAATACACTGGTTAAAGTGGTAAATTATGAGTGAGTGAGTGAGTGAGTATGGTATCTACTCCATATATTTGTCCCCTCTCTTTAACAAAGCATATTAATCCACACACACACATAGTGAGAAAGAAAGTTTCATCTGACATCACACCGAATCCTTACCTCTCTTCCATTTCTTGTAAAGAACACAGGGACAATGCTGTCATTTTTGGCTTGCTCAAACTTTACGCCACATCCAATTCTGTCACCTACACAGCACTTAGGACCAAATGGACGTCCTGCTCCACTGGATTTAAACAACCTGAAATAAATATAAACAAAACAGTACAGATCCTTCATTCATACAATAACAAAAACCATAACTAGCAGAACCTGTCACATGCAATCAAAATCCAAATGAGAACAGCATTAATCCGTGTTTGTGTCTGTGTGTGGTTTTGTGTGTGTGTGATACCAGTCATTTGAAAGCATATAATAATAATAATGTATATTTAATAAAGCGCCCTTACTACCAGGAGACATTCAAAGGCGCTGTACAAATAATATGTAATATAATAATACCCCAAATAATGTCTGTAAAAACCCTGTAATGATTTAAAAGATAATAATTATTTATCTGTGAAAGCGACCTTAAATAGGTGTGTTTTTAGAAGAGACTTAAAATTTCCAAGAGACGACGCATTTCTAATATTTGCCGGCAACTTATTCCACAAAGTGGGGGCTGCAACACTAAACGCACAATCACCATATGACTTGAGCCGAGACACTGGCACCTGCAATAGTATCTGATTGGATGATCTGGGGTTTACCTATATCTAATATATATATACAATGTTACAAATCAATATAAATGTTTCCCTGTCTTGGTTAGTAATGGGGAATTCCATAAATGATCCTACAAAACATCTGTTTCCCCGATACAAACAACTCTTTTACCTTGCAGTTTATCAGTTAGAAGTGAAAATGTCTCTAAAGTGGATTCAATTTCTCAATATCCAACGCATTCACAAAGAGAATAACTTTACTGTAACAGGCAACCTTTATGTAAATAACAGAGATACACATTTAGTTACCTGAATTCAATCAGTTATCTTCATTAATGATAGATTCATAACCTGTTTTTGGTTTATAAACAACATATCTGTCTTATAAACAACAACTATAATATATATAGAGTGACATTGTTTTCCTTATATTCCATATTAATTCCTGGTTTCCCGTGCTATATAATGAGTGATGTGGGCCGTCTCGCTGCAAATATACCTAAATCATTGTCAGCAAGTGGCATAAAATGATGCATTTTGAACCAATCAGCCTTGTTCTTGGCATGAAAATCTGGCATATTCCTGATAAGCATTCTAAGGATGTAACATGATATTGTTTTTATAATAATTTCATAGGTATTTTTTACCATTTATAATGTGTAAATTTGTTTTGGGGGAGTAACTGACCCCCCCCACACACACACACACCCACCTGTTAAGTTTGTTTGTATTCTGCTATCCATTCTGTACTTATATTGTATTGCCATGTTCTTGGCATGAAAATCTTCACCAAAAAAGATGGAAAATGCATGGGAAAACATTTATATGGAATCACACAAATCGGATACTACATACTGTATGATACTTTGCATAGAGAAGCAAAGGGTTGTACCCTGTGACTGACTTCGCCCCTTTGGCATATGCCTGTACCGCCTCGCACTCCTTTTTACTCAAGGGAAACATTGAATTCCATGTTTAAATAAGCACTTAGAAATAAAATATATACGTAAGTTCCTTTGTTGCAAAGCAAATAGTAACTCCATATGTTAAATATTATCAACTTTGAAGCATTCACCAAGTGCCTTCAACGTAAACATACTGGCTAATCCAGATCTATTCATTAAATAAACTCAATGTCATTTAATGCTCTACTTCAGCAAATCAGTAAACCACAGCCTGGCTTTAGGTACCAGTTAAAAATAAACAATTCATGATAACTTGATGTGAAATTTAGGTACATATTACAGGATCTGCTTCAGTCCTGACCTAAGGGATTAAGCAATCATATATATATATATATATATATATATATATATATATAGGCATTTTATTCTTCTGGATCCAGTATTATCAACCCTATCATTATATATCTTCATAGGTTATGTTTCGTTAGAAGCTTGGTGCCATGTGATGAGGTGAAGACTCTTCATATCACACAGATAGACAAACTTGTCATTACATAAATTATCACTAATTAGAAAAAATTTACATTATCAGATACTGACAATAACCAATACTATAATAACACCAAAACAAACTCACAAGAAATTGAATGCTTTGCCAATACTTGTCAACACCTCCGTACATCCCATTAGCTGCTATTTGATTCCACTACCTTAGGTTACCATGGAAACAACCTGGCATAATATATATATTTCTCTATCAGCAGACTCATTCTCTTATCACTGGTGCTACTGCTAAGGCAACTGTTTTTATAAATGCATCCCCAGAACATCCTGCTGTCTAGTATCTATGGGATTCAATAAAGCTTCAGTCAATTCAGTATCTCTCTATTTCTCAGTGTTACTACTCCACACTTAATGAAGGTCATATCCCTTCATCATAACGACAAGCCCATAACAGACCTAGCTGTTCCTTTATGAACATAATGTCATCCACCAATTCAGTGACACACATAGACCTATGTAATTTCCCACCTTTCCTGATATCCACTTTACGGCGCAACCCTTATCCAGTTCATCTAACGGTGATGATAATAAAGCCGCAGGCTCAATAGATAATACGATCTCCTGTGTTGATCATGTTAATCAGCAATTATGGTCTGTCAGCAGTTCTTACTGAGCTCCCGTTCTGATAATAATCATGATTCCATAGTTCACATTTCTCGACATTAATTACCAACACCTGATCATCAGGTTTCACTAATCTGGTGATATATGCTGCCGTGTGTTTCACCCAACAACCAGATACAGCCGACAGAACAAACACACATGGTTATTGATTATAGTAGCTTCTTCTCCAGCGCAGCATCCCTCCAGCCAGTGCCAGCATCCCAGAACGAACATGGGACGTAATGTTATGATAGTGTGTATGTGTGTGTATTGGTGTTTGTGTGCATGCAAGCTCCAGAACTAGGGTTCAACACACACAAAGTAGCCTGGGAATGACGTAATACTGCTCCAATCACAATCAAGGAAAACACACACACACACACACAGAGAGAGGGGGGGGGGACTGATTGAGCCAAACCAGGCACCCCTCCTGCCACCCTAACACGGAAACGTGCCTAAGAAACAATAAATCAGAAATACATCTAATTCAGTTGATATACATCTCCAGGTGCTATTAGATATATCATTATTGTTTTGTTTCAGACTGTGGTCATCCTATAAGTATAATACAATATATCATTTACACTACACATAAATGGGGATCATTCATAGAGAACAGACTCGTAAAGAAAAACCTCTAAATGCTATCCTCAGTAATGTCAGATAATTTCCAGAAAAACACCATTAGTGTGTTGGTTTACTTTTATACTTCGACCATTTTCATTGGAAAGTCCTCCCACTAAAGCATAGATCATGAGAAAAAGACTGCCAATGGTCAGGGTTGGCAAAATACCAGTCAATAAGAGTATAGACCAGACCAATGGTCAATACTGGTACTGGTTAAAACCGCCTTTTACTAGTTAATACTGATCAATTCAAAAATCGTTTTTTACAAGGCGACATTACATACAAGAACCTGTTCTAAGGGCATTAATTTGGACCAAAAACATTGCACTGCCAATGGTATTTCTTTTAACATAAACATGACCCAGATTCATAACGTATGATTGGAATATGTAATTGCCTAACAGACCATACGGTTTCCATGAATCTTACATTACACACAGTATGTTTACAATGTGTATATCGTCCTATCACTTCTTGATGGCTAAATCTGCCTGGTTCGGAAATTTAATTAAAAAAAGGCATTTAAAACGGTAAACAAACAATGTCAATACAATACAAATATATTTGTATGAATGCACATCTCAACAAACAATATACCTATGTCCGTGTGTGTAGAAAGTAGGGAATGTCCAAGTATCATCCAACTAATCTAGATTTATATTATCACCATCTTAAATGTCACGGCGGTCTTCCTGTGGGGTTTTTTTGTAACCAGAATTTGGTTCTTATGGTTGTAAGTAACAACTCTATACCAAACTATATTTAAAAACTGACTAGATATCAAAGTTTCGTTAACCTAAATTATTATCGGTGAAAAAATCTCCATTACTTCATATAGCCAATAAGCTGCATCTATGTACTGCAATGGATGTACAAGTATGAACAACAAAGAACTCTGTCATAGAACCTACTTGAGCAACATGTATCCTACTACTGCAGGGGATGCACAATAAATATGTTGATGATACGCTGATCAAACAGTTTGATGTTTTGTAAAGGTGAAAAGATTGAACTAAAACTTGATTTTGTTTTAAATGCTGTGTATTACATCTTTTTAGAAAATCATTGCATGTAATTGGTAATATTAGAGTACCAACATTCATGAACAATCAGTATTTAAGTCCATAGCAAACTAAAATTGTATAGGTTGAAAATATTATTATTTTGTTCATGTTAACAATCAGCAGGCAATGCATGTATGTGTATACATTATGTATTTGTCTGGTATATGCACACACACACCAAAGTTCATAGTAATAAAAGCTTTGTCACAAGATATCTGACCTACAGTCACAGAGCTAACCCACCATTTTAATCTGAATAACTAAACATGTATATGTTACAGTTAATCTGTATAATCAAGTAATATGTATATTACCTGAAGTATTCAGGTGATGATGATGATTGATGTTTTATGGCCACTTTTGTGCATAAGGTAGGCTAAATGGGCTGAGCAACCTCCAAAGGTAATGAGACGAAGTGAAAGACGAAACAACCTTCAGATATACCCACGCCGGGATTCGAACACGGGTGGTAGTGATCTGTGGTCCAACACTCTACAGCTAGACCACGGAGGCGCCCCTGTGAAATATGCCCAGCAGATCCTCCACTTGAAAGCAAACCCACGTTCGTTTTTAATTTGTATTTAATGTGATGCAAATTAGTGAAGGAATCAGTATTAAAATGAAGACTTTCCTCTAACTAGTCTTCTTTGTGACTTCCTAGTATCAACTCCGATATTGCAGAAGAGACAAAAGAAGATTAACTCAACATATACTGTCTGTTGGTTAATAGATGTTTGACAAAGAGGCCTCACAAAAATACAAACACCATATCTCAAATTATTCGTAAAATATTTTTTTTAAAGCGAACACCCTTTTTACATCATAATTAGTGTGTTTGGGCTGAAGGACCAATTGCTGGATTAAACAGATGAGATGCTGTGATATACTTCCACCCCACTTCATTATATTGTTCATATTGCTACTTACTTGCCATTATCCGCATGATATCCAACAGACTCTGAGTTCAAGCCAGGCTGAGCATCTAATGAGTATCTATAAGGTACAAGTCCTACACCTGAAATGTTTAATTGTTGGATATATTATAATAGGTACAACTATTATATGATGACATACTCTCTTATAAAGACATTTAGCCTAAACATGCAGTCCTTTGCACTGTGTTCTTGTGACTTTGTGTGCATGCACACACACACAAAGTGACAAACAACAACAAAGAGAACATAATGTTCTAATGGTATATATTAAAGTGGAAAACTAATTTTGCCTTTCTGAATTAGAACCGCAACAAAACTGGCATTTAACCATGAAAGGAGATTTTGCATTTGTCCACAAAACATATGGGTGTGCAAATAATGAACTGTAGCATTCAACACATGGGTGTGCTTGGTTGAAGAAACATCTTTTAAATAATAATAATAATATTTTAAACTGGTCATACAAAGCACAACTTGCCAGATAAGTCTAGACAATGTAAGTATAAATCAGCACAGCAGAAGTATTACTGCTCTATTATTAAGTACAGCTGGGTGAATTCAGTCACAGATGTTGGGGTTCAAGCATCAAGACCCCTGGATATCATATGAATCCATGAATTTTTTTTCCTTTTACTTAAAGTTTAAGTTCTAGTAAAAAATATTAGGGTGGAAAATTACACTAGAATGATACTTTTATATAATTCCTCATAATAAATAATTTTAGAATCATTTGTGTTACAAGCAGACAATACAAACAAGGCTTAGGACAAAAGACACCATGTTAAAACAGGACAAATGATTGTGTTTTGACCCATCATGTTAATTTAATTATATTTGGAGCTCTCGATGAAAAAGAAGTTACTGACATTGATGTAGAGATAATAACATTATAAATGGTTTATAGCCAAGAATTAATAATTAATAAATACAAATAATGGATGCTGATGTAAAATTTGAAAGCCCACTTACCAATTGCACCCATAATGCCAGTATCCAGAATCTCCACCTCAAAATAACTGTGTTCTGGTGTGAGAGGATTGGCAGCAATGTATAAACCAACTTTACCAACACCATTCTGTGCATAGCTGTAAAATATACACCAGTCAGGAATATTAAATGCTGTCATGGTAATATAACAATTGTTGTCATAATAATATAACAATAGAACAATAGCAATTTATATTTGTATGATGATATTCAAATGGAACAATAATTCCAGATGCTTTACAATCTAAGTATAGAGATGTAATGCATGTTAAAAAAATGTAACCACGAATAAAGTATTTGGATGTGGTAATTATGGCTTCACAAAATAAGTAAGTTCAGTTTTATGTTGTAAAAACAGTATCACCAACACAATGTTTTGGCTTAAACACCATAAACCTATCAATTAAAAATGAAAATTGTGGGGGGTAAACGCTGACTCAAGCTCGTATATTTCTTCCATATTCTCTGGGTATGTTTTGAAATGAAAATAATATGGTTCAAGTCTAACTTTATATAGTTAAAATGGATTTGAACCCTGTTATAGAGTTTTGCATGCATTGAACTCTCCACCTTGGCAGCACCCCTTACATTTTGTGGAAACTGAATGGGAGACGGCTGAAGTGAGCATACCGCCTCAAATTACATGTATGTATCATTTAAGTTTGATTTATAAACTTATGGAAGGAGCTGCCAGAAATCAATATGACAAATGGATTTATTCTCACTTTCTTCAAAAAAGAAAATTAACTACGGTGTTCACTTCTTCAATACACAAATGAGAGCCTGTCTGAAGTAAGAAATGTATCCTTCAAAGACAAATCCTTTCGTGGAAGATTAAAACAAGCAGAAGTATCTCTTTTCATTAACAGATCCATATTCACAACAGAATAGCAGTAATTACAGCTGTGGTACCTCAGTATTTCACCATCAATGTTGATACACTCAGAACGGACAACTTTTTGACCTCCATCTCTCTGTCCTCTTCTTAAGATAGCTAGAGGTGGAATATTTACAGGGATGTGTCCATTTCCGTGCTCGTTGGCATGATTTGCCATACGTAACAGCCTCTGGACTTGGTTGCCTGGGAAGTTCTGTTGAACAAACCTGAACTCGCCATCCCGACGCCATGGGATGTTCATTCTGACTTGTTATAACCAGATATTCCTTGCTGTCAGAGATCTATAATAAAAGAGATTAGATCAGATTACACATAAGCCAGCCAAGTTATGACTTTAACTATTGTTTAATTACAGCAAGAATGTGATGACACATTGTTTGTGTGTGTGTATGCATGTACAAACATATGCCTATTTGTATCAAATCATTATTTTGTAAAAATAAAATATGTAAACAGAGTAAACAGTAGTGGTCGGAGAACAGAGCCTTTGAAAACTATTTTCTTATTTTTATTGATTGAAACTTATTTATTAAGAATGAGCAGATCCAGGTGAGTGCTGTGCCTGGTATGCCATACCAATCAGAGAGGCGATTGTTAGGAAATATGTATAAAGTTTGTATATACCAAGGTTCCATTACAGAAAGTTATATGGTGAACATTTGTATTGTTGCTAAATTTAGAAATGGGGAGAAAACAATGAGACAGCTACTTCATGCATGTTCTTACATCAAAACTTCATTTACAAAAATATACTTCATAATATTAACAAATGAGCAAACCCAGCCTTTTCAATAACAACCTACGTCCAATGCTATATGTCATCTATTTTACGGTCCCTTGTCACCTATTTTATCAGAAGAAAATCGGTTGGCTACTTCGGTTTGGGCAAAAAAAGTGACCAAATACTCAATTTTATCATGGGAGAGCTCAAACCCCCCTTTCAATGGAGAAGGGCCACTACTGTGTTAGTCTGACTACCACTACCCCACACCCAGCACCTCACTACCCACCTCCCATAATCCATACAGCAATGGCATTGCAGTGTTTTTACAGGCCACTACAGGTGAGCTGCTACCTACTTTTGTATGAGGTCATCTACTCTATTCCCTACTGAAAAGGCTGCAAGCCTCACCACCTACTTTTCAGGTTTAATAACATTCAATAATAATAATATTAAGAGTTTTAAATCAAAACTGTAACCATTAAATAATCAGCACACCAGTTAATAAGTTAAGTAACATTTATTTTATTTGAGTCAGCCATGAGGACTTCAAAGCAAAAGTTCAGAGTATCTTCAAAAAGAAATTTCCAATCTGAAATTGCTTGTACAATGTGTATGTACAGCATTCTTTTGGTGTGTTCATTGTATATTGCTGATAATAATAATAGCAACAATTACAGTAATGTGGCTGACGATGGGATGATATGGCAAAGTGACTGACTGATTTAAATTTAGCTGGATGGTGACAGGACGACTGGCTGCCAATTTTGATGGTCGAGTGGCGGCCAATTATTTTTTACATTAAAACTGGGAGCTCATTTCTATGTAATAGTGCAGTGATTTGCTACCAGTGCAATAATTATTGTAGAGTGCATGCCACAATTGCTGAGTGGTGGAAACAGCTGAATGATGGCAACATCTCAACAAAAGAAGTTTTTAAGAGGTGTGCTTAAAGTTAATGGTCCTGTTTAAATACGATGTCGTATGTGTTATATGTCCTGTCAACATTGTATGTATTTTTGATAGTGTTTAAATATGATGGCTGTTTTACATGATCTGGATGACTGAATCACAATCTTCATATCATGATATTCTTCAATGTGATGAATAAATCCACATCATTCATCTTGTAAATGTATATTTTTGTGTTGGTTATATTCTTTGACATGATGAGTAAATTCAAATGTTTTCGGAATTTTTTTTTAAATGATGCAATTTTCATTTCTACATTTCCTTTCGGTTTAGACATTCTGTTGATCAATTCTGGATTTCCTTTTCAACATTCCATTAAGAATATCTCCTCTACATGAAAATTGGAATGCATAACCACATTAGCTGTCACAACTAGCTAGCCGTCAGAGAACCATTTTGTTTTGCAATTAACAATATGAAAAGAGGCAGCCAATTAACCAACTGAAATTGGCGGTCAATTGTCCTGTATTCTGCTGGATTGGGAGAGAGAGTGTTGCCAGTTCTTGAAGTTGAAAGATTTTATTTGAACAAGACTTTGACTAACGTTATGTAGAGAGTCTAGATCTAGTAGATCTAAAGTTTTCTGTCTTCTTATTTTATCTAAAATAAAATCAGTCCTTGTTTTAATATCATAGATATACATATAATGATTGATAGATCATGAAATCAATCAATTACAAGCCATACACTTTCATAAACCTCATGACCAAACATGACAAAAAAGCAATGGCCTACTGGACTGCTGCTCGGAAAAGGCACCAAGAGGGATACTCCCTTTCTCGAATTTTTTGCTGCCTCTTTCGTTCATTTAACATAATCACATGTTGCCATTATATAAACAAACAACTTTATCATCTGATTCATTATCTGTTGAAATATGGTAATTTTTCATGATTTGACATTGAAATATATGTACAGCATATTTTCATATGCTCATTACTCCCATAAATAACCATCTGCAAACAAAAATAATGTGACTGACAAGTTTTTCAGGGTTATTTCCTTCCAAAGAGCAACTTTTTAATAATTTACAGTTTCGTGCACTAATTCATCCAGAGTAATAAATTCCTTGTCCACTTGTGAGGAGATTAAAAAGTGTTGTACTCAAAGAAAAAAAATTATTGGTATTAACTCTTGAATTACTCTCCCAGGTGTTATAATTATGATGGCCACAATTATGGCAATGCTAATAAATAGTAATTGGTGACATAAATTCATCAGATTTATCTGGTTAAGATGTGTATAACTTTCTTTACATGTTACCTATTGACATAATTCAAACTGTGTATGGTTATAGTCTAGAAACTGAGCTCTTTGTATATTTTTGTATCAAACTACCAAATAATTTTTTAATGAAAGTGACTATACAAGGTAAGGTTTTACATTTAACTTTTTTAGACCAGCTAATTGCCAACTTTAAATCTAAGCAGCTGACCATGGTCCATACCCTGATACCCAGGCCATGGCATGATATTTTGTGCATTTAACCTTAACTGATCTATCTTCAAATAGTACATGAAAGCCTGAACAATCAACAAATTCATGAAATAGCACAGACTCTAGAGTCTGGTGACTGTAATCTAGTTTAGATGTACTAGTCTAGTCGTAGCCGTAGCAGCGATAAAGTCACAAGTGTCAAACCATCAACACAGAACGTTAAAAGTGTAACACACTGGTGACTGGAAGACATCTGACACAATCATGACAATGATATAACATCCAGTTTGTCAAAACTTTGATAAATTCATTTATTACACTGACAATGAATACTCACACATTTATATCGGTGACAAAACTCCAGATCTTAACATTTCCTTGTTTACTTCTTCTACAACCAATCCTACATCACGTTTAACGTCTCGAACTGGACGAGATTTACTTTAGACGAGTGGCAGTTTCGAACTAGCGAAGTCTCAAAGTGTGATATACGCATAAATATGTTTGGTAAAACTTTAACTAGAAGCATCTATGTCAGTTTTCGGACACTTGACACATAAGTAACCACAAAATTTAATGTTTTCGTATTAGAAAAGTAGAATCAGGTCGTTGAATAGAACATTTCAAAACATTTATCCAAATTCCAACTTTCCATAAATGTATATTTCGTTCTTGATTATATCCTTTTTTGGCGCCATACATTTTCTCACAAAGTGCCCCTTTTATAATCGGGTAGAATTAACTGCAAGGCTGTTGAAAATCTGTGGGCCCCCTAATTTGAAGGCTCCCTTCTCTGATTGCCCTAATTTTACCAGATACACACTGTTTTATTTGGGGGACTCTGCCTAGTTGATGTGTATGATTTTATTCCAACATTTTGGGGCAATTCCTTCTAGAATTTTCCAAGTGTGTATGATTCGATATCTTTCCATCCTCCTCTCCTGAGAGTACATCTTGAGGGCTGATAGTCGATCCCAATAATGTAGCTCAGATATTGGGTATATCTTACTGAAAAATGATCTGAAGAGGGACTCAATTTTCTGGATATCTCCAACTCTGTGTGGTGTCCATAGCTGGGAGCAGTAATCTGTGTGTGGTTGGACTATGCTGCACTATAGTGTTTTCATAGTGTGCATATCTCTGGCATGGAAAGTTCTTATGATCCATCCACATTTTTGTCACTATTCAAATCTTTCTGATGATAGCTGTTGGTCTTCTTAATATATTAAAGTGAATTTGTTAATCAACAAATAGTATATTCTGTTTATGCATGCTATTTATTGTGTTATTCATTATTTCTTTAATTAATTTCCTGTCATTGATCTCTATTCAACTTTATTGTATTTATTGTGAAGCTGATATTTCAATTTACTGTGGTGTCCGAAAACTGAAAGGTACATTAATTCGCATTGCAGTATTCGGACACCTTCAACGAATCAGATTAGCGATCCGTTCAACAACTCAGTAAAAAAGCGGATGGGGAATCCAGAATATTGCTGAATAAGCATTCTAAGGCTGTAACAACAAGATATGGGGGGGGTTGTTAGTATTTTGGGGAAATTTATCACGTATAAATCTGTTTTGGGGGAGTAACATCCCCCCACCCCCTACACACACACACACACACACCTGTTGGGTTTTTTCTTTGCTATCTGTGTTTCTGTTGTATTGTTATGTTCTTAACAAGAGGGACTGGAAATGCATGGGAATGCAGGTTCATATGGAATCACACAAATTGCATGCCGGATACCGCACCACGCATACCGCGTTTATGTAATATAAGCTTTGGCATACGTCGAGCGATTCAGTTTGTCGCATCCGCATCGACATGCACCCGCATGACGAATCTTATGCCGTACCCGTACATATGAAAGCGGTCTCGTCTGTTTACATGCTGCTCCATTTTTGCGGTATCCCGATGCCGTATGGAATCTTAGCTTGACGTTTGAGATTATATTAAAAAAATAGCACCATCTGAATAGATCGGATTTAGCCAATATATGGCCCTGTTCCGAGTAGGGCCAATACGCTACTCATGCACGTTTGGCGCGGTTGCACTTCGAACTTCCCGAACGACTTGGCAGCTTTTGATTTCAAGTAATTGTGTTACTCCAAGTGTTTAGAAGCCAGTTGGCACACTTTCGGCACAGATACGATATCATCAAACACAAGAAATTGATCATTATCTGTTCGAAAACTGTTCGCATTCACTAAAAAAACACTTGCGCATGCGCATGATGACAACGATGATTTTATTACCCAATCCTAAATAAATACACTCTCCAGCCAAATATTTAGAGAGCATTTGTAGCATTAAGTTTTACATTTATGTTAATCGATCTCCATAATATAATTAATTTTACGACTTGTACCTCAGCAATATTATGGAATTTTAATTAATAAACCATAAGGACTATCATAGGCTTATATTGTTAAGTTTTGGAAATGCCAATGTGGGAGATCTATACGTAAATCGGGGGGTCTCGGAACATCGGGAATTATATGTAAATAAGGGACACAATATTTTCCATGACACTGAATACCAAATTTTATTATTACTTAACGGTTTACATGAAATTGATCAACAGAAACAAAATCAGAAAAGAAAAACGTTCATGTCGCCCAGAACAGACACACTCCCGTACATAGTTCCATGTCGCTACCATGGCTGCCTTGCAAAGATCCTTGTCTGGGACAAACGCATAGCAAGGATCGTCTGTGTTGATCTTGCAAGACAGCAGCGCACGGAGGGTGTCATTGCCGAGCTGCGAACGCGAGTCCGTGTCGATTTTTCGGACCATTGAGAAAACACGTTCACTGTCGGCGTTGCTATCTGCAATCACTGACAGCGTCGTCATCACACATGTGAGCAGTGGAAACCTCACTGCCCACACAAATGTCTTCTTGCGACCCATTTCGGCCCAGAACGTGTCGACACGACTGTCACCCATAACAGCTGGCAGATTGTCATCCGGACTCAATTGATAGTCCTGGAACTCTTCCACGAGATGTTCGATTTCATGATCTGCCACAATGCTGAAACGAGTGGCCAAATTCCTCACCATCGTTGGACTCCATGTGTCGCGCAACTCGGGGTCTGGATTCAACACAGAGAGATCTTTCAGCACTGTGGCGTGAAATTGGGAAGATCTTCACCATCTTCTAGACAATGGCAACGTAGAAGTGACGCACATTCTTGAAAACCCGCGTTCTTGTGCTGTCAGCCAAGTCATCATCACTCTCTGCCAGCATGGTCCGCATAGCCATGCCAACAGCGTGGATGTCGTCATTCAGCTGTACAGACCTGTCAGCAAAAGACACCTTTGTCTGACCTGTAGCAGATTCGATGACACGCATCAACACAAATTTCACCACGAAGAGGCGAAGAAGACGGTTCATCTTGACGATCATGATGTGAACTTTCCCGCAATATCGCTATCGGGAAACGATCAGCCACCTAAAATGGTAGATTGTGCTCGGCAACGAATTGCGCAAACTTTACCTCGGCGGTTAACACATTGGTGGACAGGTCCGTCGTTTTCGAAGTTACGAAGAAGGATTTCATCTGCGGCTGTGTCTTTGTGGCGTTCTTCAAAGTACCGTGACTAGCCGACTTCGAATGGCGAACAACATCGTACTTGCCACCGAACGATAAATTCACGTGTACGTTGCACACTTTGCAGAACGCAAACATCGCTCCCTTGTCACTGGCGCATATAAAATCCATCTGAGTCGCCCAAATTCCGGTTGATATTTTGCAGCGTATTTTCAGACGCCTTATAACACTTGATTTGCAGATCACCTAGGGGGAACTGCCAATCAAATTCGATTTAAAGCGGCAAGCTCAGACACGTTTGTTTACCGAGACCATGTGCAAGAAATACGTAGTGATTACGTTGTAAACCCAAGCGTGTTATAGAATAAATTTTGATTTTTTTTCACTTAGGTTTCGTTGAAATTGCGGGAGATCGAGTTTCCCGCGCGGGAGATTTGATGTGATTGCGGGCACCAGAGGCGGTATTCAAGCTAGATCGTATCTAGTCAATATGTTTTGGCCCCAAACACACGAAATAGGAGTAATAACAGACTGCGGTATAGTTTAAATGAAGCCTTGCTTCTTACTATACTACTAAAGACTATTTATAACAAGACGTGTTACTTCGGGTTTTAACATGGGACGCCATTTTGAATTCATGGAGCGCCAGGGCCCTAGCGACCGGAGGTAGATTGTCACGGACAGCTCCCTTCGTTCGTTAACATGGCGCTTAATGGCACTGGTTCATTCTGCGCCACTTTCGGCTGCAGTAACAGAAAAAGTATGCACAAATAAAGACATCCCCGAAAGGAAATGAAAGCTAGTGTAAAAATTTGATATGATCTGGCTTTTTAAGAATAAACTTAATAAAGGATATTTAAAAAATAAGCATAACAATTTGAAGTAGATACGCCCCTACTTGACATGACCCAAGCAGTAGACCCAAGCAAGATCTATCTAGATCTATATTTGTTTCAGACAAAATCTGATTAAATATTATTGAACAATATCAACCTATTAATCACAAAATGGGTATGTAAGATATACATAAGCTTACAGTTACATGTACTGCAGCCACTGAATATGTTATGGGCGGGAGGTATATCTTACTTTATTATTGTTAATAATATAATTGGACTTCTAAAATTACATTACTATAATCAGATAATGTTTCCCTAATTACAATAAAGTAGCTGAGTATTTACATAATCACCTGCATCCATATTTATTTTTAAACGTAAGCAATTGGTACTTATTGATATATGTATGGACTTCTATTTATAATTTAAATGTTATGAAATTAATTATTAAATACCTCAACTAGTGGCAGAAACATTCATTTTGTTATTTTTTCTATTGACAGAAGTAAAAGATGGGTTATTAATTGTTGTCGTTCAGATATATGATGAGGAAAGATTTAAATTACTTGAATACTAATTGTAGAATATATATGATATGCATTTCACTGAAACGGAACTTATCTAGAATGCTATTCCAACTATTTTTGATGTACCAAATCTACCGCATACATCCACTGAAATCAAAGAAGAAGGTGTTAACAGATAGGAGATCTATACAGGAGATAGGGCCAGCTATGATGGTAATTAATATTTATAAATATTAATGGTGAAAATTGGTATTATAAAATTAATTAAATAAGAAACAAGGCATCAAACCCATGAAATTTTGTCAGCCCATTTCAAAAAATGATTACTAGCACCGGAATTAGTACCTGAATGTTCAGCTTGTGTGCTTTAATTGGTATACTTCTCTTCATAACTTAAATGCATATCAAATCAAATTCTTCAACCAACTTGAAAAAAAAGGAAAACATGTGATACCATGTAAACAGGCCAATATCTTGGTTATAGATTTACTGGTGTTGGATGTGATAGATGATTTTGAGTTATCTGTTGCAGTAGTCAATGCATGTCTATTACACCTCTGGGTATATTCTGTCTAACTTTAAACAGTTCACTGATCTGAACTAAATGTCATATTTTTGTAGTAGTGATTGTTTAGAGCTGTTCATTTGATAACAAATGACTGATTGTAACTATAGATGAACCCGTGGCACAAGAGATTTGTTGCCGCTAATTACATGAAAATACTAATTTATCTATATCTAACATGTTAACGCAAACATAAACATTGTTAATATTCCATGTATAGTTTTTGTTCTCAGCTGGGCAGGCCTATATTGCATGGTCTATATTTTTAGGTGTAGACTCCAAATTAACTTATGATTTTTTTAGTTAATATATGATAAATGGACATGATGAATATATGGTGAATTGTGTTATGGTTGCGTTATAATAGCTGTATGTATCATTATATTTATATATCCAAATAAATAAAAATTTATGGACTATGATAAACTGACATGATGAAAGTATGTTTGTGTGCATTTACCTCATATATACCTAATTGTTTTCATTAAAAAACTTGTGAAAATTACGCCTTCCACACACAAAGTTGTGAAATAACCTAAACCACGTTCAATTATTTTCTGATCAGCTGTCAAGTGATCGCAAATTGTAGGCTATGGATTAATTAAGTGACCGGGCTGTGAAATCACTTAATTATTTATTTACAGTTTCAGAGCTTCGTTTCCTTCGATATCATGTGTGCACCATTAAAGTGTTAATTAATAAAAGAGTGTGTGATCATGTAACATATAGTACTAGTATTGGCAATTCATTTGAACCATGCGCACACATATACACTATCACATGTGGACAACCAGGGCTTTTGTTTATCTGAGAAATACCTCAGGTCGCTCGAGGCGCCACTGGTTCAAAATTCAACATGGCGCGGCAAAAGTAACGCGTCTCTATATTTAAGCTCTCTGCTACTACTGCATAAGAGCAAGAAACGTCTCCCGTTGAACATTCGGGCAGTAATTGAAATTGTTTTATACCTTAACCGAGTGTTAATTGTAGTGAACAATTTTTGCTTTTGCGGCAAGATTGTCGTGTGTGCTTAACGTCATTACTTTATGTGAATATGTCATTCATTTGTGTGTGCCTCAAACGAATTTGTAACGAAATACCCCCCCCCCTCTCTCTCTCTCTCTCTCTCTCTCTATATATATATATATATATATATATATATATATATATATATATATATATATGGCCTCATAGGTAGAGCGTGAGACTATTAACCTATGGCTATGATCATTCTCTGTGGGAGGTGGCACTATAGCAAGAGGAGTTTTTTTATCCAGCCAGGCAAGTTTTTCTCCACCGAACGTGCCATATATTCTAAATTAAATAAATTTATTTAGAATTAGTCTTCGTGGGGAAGCTATAAATTACAGACCATGTGCGTCTCCCTCATATATATATATATATATATATATATATATATATTTTTTAAATATATTCTGACTTTATTTTATGCATTAACGTATATAGTGTTATGTATAAACTGGCCCGGCAAGAGCAATCATAAAGTGAGCTCCGGTGGCCTAGCGGTTAAGCAACCGGCACTTGGTGCCAACGGTCGCAGGTTCGAACTCCGTAAGAGGTCGAAACTTTTCCAGGGATTAATTTCTCGGCTCACTACATCGTGGTGGCTGGCCACGTTAAATGGCGCTGCCGTCTCCACTGAATTAATAAAAAATAAAGGGGGACGTTAAAACCCCCCTGAGGACGTAAAATACTCTGGCAGTGACCACCCTCAGGGTATTTCGGCTCCATCTTTCCGTACCGCTCCCCTGTGAGTGGTGGGGGAGGTGCTTTCTAAACCACTCCAACATAGAGGCTGTGCTGATTAAGCGACAGCCTGGGGATTCTCCCCGAACAACCAAACCAAACCTATAAAGTCTAAAACATGTGGCTATACTCATACTGTGATAGGAACATCTTGATATACTTATATCACGTCTTTATTAAATGAACTCCATTGGCCAGCAGTGAAATACCATACCTGGTATACATGACTGACTCGTCGCTGAGCTTCAGGACTACCAGCTAACTCATGACGATGAACTGCCACTCTACTCTGCTGACAGTCGGTGTCGACACGTTCTGGGCAGAGATGGCAAAGAAGAAGACATTTTTTTTTTTGATGGGATTCGCTTTCCATATTTAGCGTATCTCACGACCACACTGTCGGTGATCGCCCACAGCAATGCTGATAGCGAACGCGTCTTTTCCATTTGCCGTTAGATTGACACTGATGCTCGATCCCAGCTTGGCAACGACACGCTGCACGTTCTTCATTCATGCAAAATTAACATGGATGAGTCGTGTTATGCATTTCAGCCAGACAGTGATCTGCTGAAATCGACAAATCTGCAATATGGAACTACACCAGCGATAGTGATGTGTATAGCCGCCTCTATGGCCCAGTGGGTAAGAGCGTGGGACTACTCATAGTCATGCTGTGCAGGAGGTCGGAGATTCAAATTCCGGCCGTGGCATTATAGTAGGAGTTTTTCACCCAACCAGGCAACTGGCAAGGTTTTCTCCGCCGAATATGCCATATATTGTAAAGTCTAAATTTATTTAGAAATAGTCCCCGTGGTGAAGCGGTAAATTACAGGCCATATACGTCCCCTCATTGAGGTAGCTAAACCACGTTAAACAACTACCATTTCGGCTATCATATGTGTAGACCTCTGCTTGTGTGACGTTTTGCAAGATCTATCTTTACAAATTAGTTTTTATAAAGTGCAATAATTTGAAATTGTGTGTTTAAAATTTTTAAATGTTATTTTTGCTAGATCTGCATTGACACATACTTTATTATCATGTTTTTAGTCAGTGCACTAGGTTTTGTAGTGTGCAATAATTTGAGATTGTATGTTTAACATGAAACTTTGACATTTTGTACTTCATCTGATGGCAGGTTGGTAATAATAAAACTTGACTGTTATATGGTCTAAGCAGTGTTTTCTTTTCTGTTACCATAGTAATTATTATAATATTCACATTTACGCTAAAAGCCAGATCTTCCGAGATTTACATATAAATATACTGTTTTGGCATTTCTGAAACTTAACATGTATGGTTATGCGTATAATTTATTAAAGGATTCCCACAGCCGTTCCACTGCACATTTTGAAAGACATATGTTTTAAGTACAGACACCAGACAGGACTGGAATATCCCAGGATCTATAAACACCTACGAGTGATTACAAGGATTTGTTATGTGGCAACAGTCTGCGGAATGCACTGACTAGAATTATTAAAAAACTGTTACAAGACTTACATCAAAATGCATAGAAACTCTGTTTTGGCCAATGAACATATATTGTCAATCTTTATGACATATAAACATATTGATTTATCTGATTGTTTTCATAATTTATTTAAAATTCGGTTGTTTTATAAATGTATTTTTATTTATTGCTTAATTTTCTTTATTAATGCGTTAGAATGACATTTCGGATAATTCAAATTTATTCAGAGGAATAGCGTCCAATGTGAAATAAAAAAAATATCAATACAAAACATGTGTTATTACTTCTGATGTTAGTATTATCACATTAATATTGTTGGCAAATGGTTGGCAAACCTTTAATTGTTACACGGTTGGTTCATCATTGGCATGACGTTGCAACTGATTGTATATATATATACCTTACGCGTTTGTCGATGTTGTTCCAGCGGAAAAACCTACGCAATTTTCCAACGTTGGGGCATGTTAATTACGTTGTACCTGCGCTGGAACAACGGAATTCTGCTATATCTGGGCTTTCAGGACATTTAAATGGAATTGGTGTCAAACAAACATGTCTGTTAATTGTTGTTCAAAATCTTAACTTGTTGTGTTGCTCTATTGCTCGGGTACAATATAATTGCGTTTTTCAAATATTATAGTATATGGTAATTGCTTATATGTACAGCCATTAAATAAATGGATGAATAAATGATCACATACACCATGGAATTAACTGTTTATCCTTTGATGAATAAATGATCACATACACTATGGAATTAATTGTTTATCCTTTCTTATGTTATACGTGTTTCATATGGTAAGGTAATTAACTATTTGTGTAGTTAAAGTTCTTTTTCCAGGAAGATCTATAACTGTTAAGAACCATTATATTATATATATATATATATATATATATATATATATATATATTCTTAATTGTATTTATTAAATAATTATATTTACAATTATTATTATTTTGATTGCAATTTTGGATACACATACATATCGGGGATGTAATTAAGATGTTAGAAAAGAAAATGGAAAGGGTATATTATGTTATGCATGTATGTTTATGTTCTGTATAAGTCGCACAAATTCCATATCAAGACGTTCCAGTAATGATAGTTTATTTCCTGATCTACGACATGGAGATCAATTTATCTAAGAATAATTCTAGTATATCTGTTGTAAATTGTATCAATAAATTCTGTATCGATAGAACGTAAAAATACTCGTCTTGTATTTAGGCCGCACCAGTCTAATATAATACTTTGTTTGATTAATTGTACATGGAGTTATATTGTATTTCTCCTATAATATGATTATATTCATTAAATAAAAAAAAATTGAACAATTTAGATCCATTAACAAAAACGTAGAACTTCATTATTTGATCCGTTGTAATAAAGACCCAATGTATCATTGATTTATTAGTTTATCTTATTTGTAATTATTCGATCTATACTCATTGAGATTGTGAAATATAGAGTCTATAGTCTGTTATTTATATTGTTTTTATGATCAACAATTGCAAGAAAACTATATATATATATATATATATATATATATATATATATATATGTGTGTGTGTGTGTGTGTGTATTTTTTAAATGTCGGCTGTGTGTTACATAGGTAACTCGTCGTTTCGTCGCCAATACCAGTTCGTCGCCAAAAGAAAAATTCGTTTCGTCATCTATCAGAAGTCTTTTCGTCTCCAACAAGAAGTATTTTCGTCGTCTACTGAAAGCTCTTGTAGTTGTTTTTGTCGCCATCAGTAATTATTTTAGAATATACATAGACACATATACATAAGTTTTTTATTTGCTTTATATTATAATGTTAATACATATTACATGGTAATAAAGTAGATATATAATATGGCATTCAAGCTAATTTTCATATTTCAGTTTTGTGTTTCAATTACTTTTTCATAATTTATCAAAACAGTTTTGTGAGATCGGGAGAAAATATGAAGCAAGTCCCTCTTGTGTTCGTCGTGATGTCTGGGAAGGCAAAGGCTGATAATCACGCTGTCTTCGGGATATTGCTGTACCAACTGCCCACTGTATCGGCTGTAGAGAGTAACGTGGCAGGAACTGCGCCAGGTATGGGTTGTGTTTTTCATTTTACGCAAGCTGTGTGGCGCAAGATTCAAGAACTTGGCAAGCATAAGCGTACAATCGGAAAACCAGCACCTATGACTTCTGCCGTAGACTGGTGGTGAAACGGTTTCTCCCAACAGCCTACATTCCGTCCCTATTTGTAACAATTGAGGCTACTGATCCATCAGAGCCATTCAGTCAGCTGCTGACATGCTTCAAACGACAGCGGATGACCAACAGTATTTTTTTCAATCTCTTCATAGTCCAATTTTGAACAGCTAATTCGGACAAACAACGATATCGAAGGATGATGGCTGAATAGTAGCGCCAAATAAGAGCCAATTAACAGTTTCTAAATCTGTATAAATTCGTCCAACTACTACGCACAGCTAGGTCAATACCAAATTACAATTCATTTCCAATGGTGTGGCCTTGAGATACATATTCTCGCTAGATGGACGAAAATACTCAATTTATAATTTGTTTATAATTTGTTATCTGTATTATATACTTCACTGTATCATAATTCATATGTATATGGAATTTTATATTCTGAAATAAATTAAATGGATTCTGAACCAAAATTAAATTTATGGGCTTCATCAAACGTGAATGCAGCACATAAATATAATTTAGGTTCATATGGTGGTACGAGATGTCTCAGGCCCGGGTACGGGTTATCTTGGGTACGAGTTATCTAGAATTCACTTAGATCATTGACTTATATAGGTCAAATATTCTAGAGCCCTGTTTGGGTCACGTGATTTTATCCAATCAGTGAGCAGCTTTTATTCGTGCCCAAGCCTTTCGTTGTCAGAAATGTTATCTCGGTTGCTGTAGAAGCTTTATAGTTACCCACCTATCCCCACGTTAATTGCATACAGTTTCTTGACGATCTTCTGATAACAATGGGTTGTCTATTTTCTAAATCCAGTAGATCAGGTGCGACAAAGCTAGCAGATGAAGAAACAACAGAAACCACGAAGAAACAGTATTCTTGGTAAGGAAATATGATATATCACAAATAATAATAAATATTTAGTCAACTAGACTAGTCTAGTGTCTAGACTAGACCTCTAGATATAGAAATTATAGATCTAGATCTGGTCTACTAGACTGATTATTAGATCTATAATTTATGAGATCTGTAGCTGAATTACTTGCTCTAGTACGAGGCTTTGCACATGCTAGATCTATACTACTATAGTATTAAGTATAGGTATTAACATAATTAGGTAATTAGCGGAAACATGGGACATTGTCATGGAATGATGGATTCATAACTTTCTTAGTGATACAACGCAGTTCATCACAGAAAATGGTGCCAGCTCAACTTTGTCCAAGGTGATAAGTAGTGTACCCCAGGGAAGTGTTCTAGGCCCAATAGACACCATTTTATGCGCCTGGCTTAGCTTGAATACCACTCTCTGGTGCCCAGAACAGCCTCTACAGTGTCAGTGCTGAATACACATGTATGATGTTTTAATTAATTTTGGATCTTCTATCTTGTTTTAGTGGTTAACCAAATAAATTAAGCTGACTGTTTGAAGCTAGTTTGGTAATAAACTAAAGGTGATTTAAATTGCTAGAAAGCGATATTTCATGGTAGTGTTATGCATCATCCTGACAACTTGGGTTGTTTCGAAATGCAACAGTCCTGTTTCGCATCTGGTATAGTTTAAAGAATGAAGTGGTTACGTATCCGAGAATTGGAACCCTGTACCTCAGTGTTATAGGTCCGAGCACTCAATGCACATGCGCCAATTATTCCTCGTTTGCCGAAAATCAAAGAAATAGACTATTGATAGAACAGCTGTGCTGCTTTACAAATAATTGGGGTTCCCAGTTGTCCTAGAAAACCTGGACTATAACAAATTAATTTTCCCAGTCCTTGAAATATCTTTGATTTTGACAAAATCTCACTGAAAAAATACTGCTTAGAATTTAAAAAATTAATAAATAGTATACCTGTAGAAATAATATTTCCTTTGTTGCAGGAACCATAAAATAATGCATTTCTTATAAATGTCAGATTTTCTTTTTAATCTGATTCTAATGTCAATTAATAGACTTAATCTAATATCTTTATTAAACGCTAGTAGCAGTAATTACAACCAAGCTCCTGTCTCTGACATTGGTGTGAGCAGATGAAAAATAAAAAACGATCATGAAATTGCTCAGATTTGTAATAATATTGATGATGTATGGTTCAGATGCTGAATGCTCAGATCTTTATCACCAACGAACACGATTCCTATCCTCGGCTTGCTGTTCCAAGCACCGGAAATACCCAAGCTTGGTGCATGCCAATGAACACAATTCCGATGCTCGGATACATAACAACAGCCTTTTGAGAATGCCTGTCCATGTGGCAACAGGATGTTGCTCTGTTATTTCAAAATTTCCTGAATTATTAGGCAGTTATCTAGCAAAATAATATGTTGTTGTGATAATTAAATTGAATATAAATTAGGCTGTTGCTATTGGTCCAGACCCAGATGTACACTAAAATAGCTATAGCTCTGGCATTTCAACTGCGCATGCTCACCTTCCCAAATATCCAGTAGAATATAAGTTTATAATACGCTGCTGGCTACTGGACACCTTACGAATTTACTAAAGCTCTGGCACTGTCAGCCTAACTGCCTACTCCTAACTCTTTAGAAACCGAAATATTTGTGTAATTCTTACAAGGTAACATGCAAGCAACATAGTATCTTGTGGGTGGCTGACCACGTTAAATGGCACTGCTGTCTCCAATGAATTAATTAAAAAGAGGGACATTAAAGATCCCCTGAGGATGTAATACACTCTGGCAGGGGCCACTCTCTGGGTTGGTTTGGCCCCATCTTTATATACTGCTCCCCTGTGAGTAGTGGGGGGGGGAGGAACTAAGAACAGCCACTGAGTAATAAATAAAAGGGACCATACTGGAAATAATGGTGGCAGTTTCTTCCGATAGAATCTAGGTCATGAAGTGGAAGAAAATCAAGTTCAAGAATAATCATTTGTCTCCCTTTATTTATTATGTAATTGTCGTCAATAGACTGATTCAGTTACCCCTTGTGCCACCATGCGGCTGAATTTCACTCTACGGTCTTGGGTTAGAAATCTAAGAATCACTGTGTTGCATGGCGATTTATGCGTGTAGTGGCTAGAATATTAATACAATAAAGTAATATTTTACAGATCTGTAATAGGAGCAATACAATGATACATGAATAGCCACAGAATTGCTGTTTTGTGTGGGTTTTCCCCATTGTTGACTTTCTTCCCCGAAAAAAATTATTTTGGCCTGTAAGTTTCAATGCATGGAATATTGATAGTTCCAGTTTATTCTCACTCACATACTCTCCTTGGATACGCACATGTAAGCTACTGTCACATAGAATTAAAACTAAAAGAACATCAGTTCCTGATGAGTAACTAACTATTTTCCATTTCTTGAATTACTTCTCATGGTTTAATCAATTAGCTGTGGTTGGATACTGGTACTCATCAAAACACAGACTGTACTGTCATACAATTTTGTGCCTTCAGCTATCTTACTTCATTGTCCAGTGAGGTATATCATTCGAAGTTCTTGTGTCCCATGATATCAGTTGCACACCATTTTGCTATTTGTATGGTATAAACCATTGACCTGAAAAAAAACTAGATAGCAATCAGTGATGTTTGAATGGGCTGCCATGGTCAAACAGCGCTGACTTCTGGTAGTGGAAAAAAGCAACGTTGAAGCGGCTGCACTTCGAGTTTTGAACCTATGAATATGGACATTTATTGTGATGTGTGCATTATAATTTTGTGTGTGCAGACAATTTGTATTATTCCTGTCCTATTATATGCCATGAAATATGTAAATGTAGTTTTATTTAAGTCCGTACATCTAGTTTAGTTAGGATCAAACGCCAGAGACGGATTGGGATTGTCGAATAGACTAAATATAATAATAGTTAAGCTTAATTTTCCACCAAAAAAACCCAACACTTTAACAGTTATTTTAAATATGTTCCTTAAACCTACTGATGAAAAGATATTCCTTTTGTATTACTCCCACGGCTTATGCAACCAACGACGCAACAATAATTCACCATGTTTATAAACCCGATTTTGCAGTCTGCATTCCTTTTTTCTACGACCGGAAATTGGGACCTGTTTGCCATCAAATCGGTGGCCGTGTTCGGTCTAGTTTTCTTTCAGGTCAATGGTATAACCACTTCTAACAAAAAATAACATGCTTTCAGTAGATTGTAAAAATCAAATCATAGTCAAAATATTTTTCCCAACTGACAGAGAGCATGTTGAAGCCCTTTTGGTGTTCACTTCACATAAACTGTCCACCAATTGTTATGGTCAACCAAAAGCTGATTACTTAATGATATAAAGGAGTAACTTTGATTGAACACAGTTGAACTGTTAAAAGTGATTCAAAGTAACAGGCTAAATGGTGGAAAGTTTATTTTAGAGAAAGGGTCTATTTTTATTTCAGATTTACATAACTAATACAAATATTTCACACAAATGTTAAATGAGGTCAAAATAAAAACACAAACAACCATATTAATGAATCCAGTTGAAAATGCTGGTAACTTAAATGACTGAAGTTCATCTGTGGGGACTGCCATTTTGAAGCAAGCTGATGTTGAGGTTAGAAGATAATAGTTAAAGGCATATTAGGAAACACTCTCCATAGTATTAGGAATCAACTAGAATTCAGTACTAGTATATAAATACTGTCCATGTTGAGCTTTTAATATAATAGTTAAATGTGTATTAGGAAATATTGGTCAGGAATCAACTGGACACAATACTAGTAGGCCAGATGGTATAATGGAAGGAGAAAAATTACATGCTTTGACGTGAACGTGGATGAGAGTCATGTAGCAATCTCCGGATCGAGTTGGGTCAAAGATTCTCTGACTTAGTCATCTTTATGAAGCTACCTGTCAACAGACTAAATCTATTAACTGCCGCTAACTGATGCAGTACTCAGTCAATTTTGATAAATCTGACTGCTCATTAGATGCTTTTTGCTACAAAAGTACAAAATAATCGTCACAAGGAATTTCACCATAGAGTAATTTTTGGCCATAATAAGTATTTCAATATTTCCTAATATAAATTTAACTGTTATCGTTTAAGCTCAAGAAGACGTAGCCAGTGTTTATATACTTGTACTGAGCTCAAGTTGATGCCTAGAACCATGTCCAATATTTCCTAGTAAACGCCTAACTGCTGTCTTCTAAGCTCAATTGTCCATGGTTGCTATTGATATAGTGAAGCCAAATTAACTCAGACATACATATCTTGTGTCTACCTGTGTACTTGAGTACCAATGTAAATTCAACATGGCCAATGGTTTTATATTCTATAGGTAATATTATCTGACCAGTTTCTTAACTCGGTGTTTTTATGTTTATTTGACTGATAAATTGAATGTTCATTTTTACAATGTCAATCACTTATCTCTGTGACATTGAGAATGTGTACTCATCCTAGACAGCTTGTGTTGAAGCTGTTTATTATTGTTAGATGGGGGGGGGGGTCACTGTCCAGGACACTGATGGATATATATACGGTGTGAGAAGAGATCCATGTTTAATTATCTACTGTGTTTATGAGTGTGATCTCATCCATTGTTTCCCATTGTAAAATTGTCAGTTAGTGTTATATAAAACAATGAGAAATTAGACTATTGTACTGCACTACAAATGTCTGTATTTGAAAGTACTTAAATACGTTTTTTCTTCAAGTATCTACATTTGTGTTTGAGCTATTCAAAGCGAAACGTATTTGTATTTAAATATTTGGACTAAGTATTTCATTTTAAAATACATTCTCAAATACATTCAGATACTTTTTTAAAACAATTCTATTTAATATCTGAATATTTTACCACCAACACGATTTGTTCCTGGGAGCAATTTGATAATTGAATTGTACACAATCAACCACAAAGTAAAAGTGTAGAGACTTTTCAGCATGGATGGGAAAATCTTTTTCTCAGACAGATGTCATATAATAGACAACACTCAAGAATATTATGTTCCTTACCAGTAGGTGTTATGTGTGATGGCATGTGATGTTATCATGGTTATTTGATGATTATGATGGTATATTTGTAAAGCTATTTAATATTATGTTGCATAACTATATATCATGGTATATTTGGTAATATATGCGTTATTTTACTAATAGTATTACAAAATGTGTGCATCAAAAGAAATAAAGGGAAAACAACAATTTGTTTATTATATTTGAAAAGTACTTGTATTTGAATATTTTTAAAAGTATTAGTATTCAAATATTTTTCATATCTGATGTTAGTTATCTGAGAATGTTGTTTTTAATTCTTAACATGTTGCCAACATGATTCCTTTGTGGAGGTTAAATAGTTAATTTTGCACAAAATATTCTACCCTCTGGATGATGATTGATGTTTTACGTCCACTTTTATGCCAATGTTAGGCTAAATGGTCTGAGCGACCTCCAAATGTAATGAAGTGAAGTCAAAGATGAGACACCCTTCAGATATTCCCATCCTGAGATTTGAACTCAGGTGGTAGTGATCTATGGTTGAACATGCTACCGACTAGACCACGGAGGCACCCCTCTACCATCAGGGAAACTGGCTGTTAATTTTATGTTTTAGTGAGATTTGTATATTTGATAATAATCCTTGACTTGTAAAAGGTCTCCCTATTAGATATATTATGGGAGGTTTTTTTAGTTTGTTATGTAGATGTTGATTAATTACTGTGGCTCAGTCACGAAGTGCTGCTCTTGAAAACGGCAGTACACTGGTTCAATAGCCACCGACTTGCTACTGTACTGTCGTGTGCTTGTTGCTCAAATTTTACATAAACAAGTAGCCTTCTGATGGCACAGTGGTTAGAACACTGCACTGCAAACCTCCTGGTTAGTGGTTCGAATGCGGCTCATAACTGTGTTTATGTGTTTCCCTAGGAAGTCACCAGTATGATGTCAGTTTATTTAATTTTTTACTTGTGTTTGTTCCATTCTTAAAAGCTTTAAGACCAAGGTAGAAGCATGTAAATTATATGGCTCTGTGAATTTAGGAAGGACAAAGAAGAAATTTGTTCACTCTAGGGAAACTGTTAAATCCTTAGATCAGTGATAATACTATACCTGTGGTGGATTTTGTAAGTCTGATGGCATTGAGTAATATCTGTGTAATTAGGTCTGTATTCGGGAGTATTAAGCATCTAGTTTGGTTTCTTGCTGCCCCCTTCTGAGAGAGAGAGAGAGAGAGTGTGTGTGTGTGTGTGTGTGTGAGTGAATTCATTAGAAGACTGAGAGTTACATGTTATTAATTTGCTTCTCATAAAAATAGCCAAAACAAACACAGCAGCCACCCATCGCCTTGTATTAGACATCTGATAGCCAACTAGAAATGATTGTAATATTATTATAATTTCAACCACTCTGAGATGAAGTGAGCTAGTTCCATTTTAGCGTCAGTATAGGCCACACCTTGAGGGGCGTTTCCCTGGGAAAATTATATGATCAATCTGAAGGACTTTGTTGATGGATGAGACAAAATTTCCCTCACAGACACAGCTAGTGGTGGGATATGATCTTTGATGGTGGTGATACTACAGCCTATTTCAGGGACAAATTTGGGGTGAGATAATCACCTCTAAGTGCTTTGTTGAACCATGGCACTTGTCACAGTTGTGGGACATCTGGCTGATGGACAGCCCCAATACAAAACACTCCAGATACACAGTTAGTACTCAGGGATTTGAACCCTGATTTGTGGAATAGTAATCTATCTGATGCACTACCAAAGCTGGATATTTTATTTAGAGGAAAAAGGTGTTTATATATATATATATATATATATATATATATATATATATATATATATATAAAATCTTGTTACTTCAACATGTCAAAAGTGAGTTGTTATAAAACTTATATGTACTATATGGAACTATGTTTACAATAATTCGTGCTTTTCTGTATCAATTTACTACCAGATCATGAGGGTTTTTCTGTTCATCAATGTTTATGTTTTGACAAATCCACGTTGACATATATACACTCATGAGTCTCCATTAAGACATGTGACCTTTGGCAACGTCACTTCTGTGAACATCCTGTCATATTGTTGACTTTATATTTATTTTATTGGTCTTTTACGTAGTAATAGTTGTTGTTGTTGTAGTAATTTTATTTCATTTTCAAAATGTTCTAACAGATACACTCAATATTTGAATGTACGAAAAAAAAAAAAATGAGGGCTCAATATAGCTGATGTTGTCTTCCTAATAATCCCTCAATAAATTAATATAAATTTTTGAAATGTTAAATTCTTTTCAACCAGAACAGGCTGCCAAATGTAAATAAAAAAATTATTTATTTCACTAGTTTGGTGGTGTCAATGTGATGATTAAGAGCAAGAATTATTGCAAAATGGTTTTGTGTCTTGCACAGAATGAATGAAAAGTTTGACAGATTATTTGTGTGTGTGTATGTAACTTGATCAGATTCTTTCTATGTAGTTGGTTGAATTGTTTCTGCAAATAACGATCATTATTTCAAAATGAAGTGTCTGATTAATTTGGGATGTGTATTTTTGTGACCTGTTGGGTGATTTTCTGACAAAATTTTAATTTTTCATGCAATTGAGTTCATGGTAGTTAGCATAAATAACTGTATAAAAACAATATTATTTCAGCTTTAATAATTAGTAAACAATGGTTAGTACTAGTAGTGTACAAAACTGCTCTTTGAATATTTGTTTATAGATTGCTGAGCATTTAGTTATGAAGCAATCACTCGCACAAGCTTTTGAATCTGACTACCTGGAGGTTGAACAAAGTCTCTTAATTAATTATCCATGGTCCAACCAGCTGATTTCATTACAGAATAATATAAATCATTAAATATACTAATACAAATTGTCATCAAAAGATGGAATTATTTAATGCAGTGTCAGCTTTCATGCAGTCATATGAACCCTGTAGGTCTAATGGTAGCATGTTGTATCACAGATCACTACCACCCGTGTTCGAATCTCGGCTTGGGCATATCTGAAGGTTTCACCTTTGACTTCGTTTCATTACCTGTGAAGGTCGCTTGGCCCATTTAGCCTACCATGTGCACAAAAGTGGCCATAAAACATCAATCGTCATCATCACAGGCACACACTGTCTGCTGTAATAAGCTGATCGTCTTCAGATGGAGCAGTGGGTGAGATAAATCGATTGACCTTGTTTGGATGTCTTCCCTTCTGGGTGTTCTTACCTAAGGTCTGATGATTTAAGTTTATTTTTCCAAGAACAATGGAGCTGATGGAAGGGGGTGGGGGGATGATTTCAGTGAGTTGTATTCTATTGCACTCAGTTTAAATTAGATATTGTCTTCCAGAATAGGTTTGTCTGATGGTGGGCAGACACCGAGATTCATTGTTCGGTTACATTTCTTAATTCAAAGCTTAGCCTCGACTGAAACATTGGCTTATGTTTTAAAATGAACTGTTAATTAAATACGTGCACAGAAAGTGAATACGATATTTTTTTATTATCTGGTTATATTGAATGTATGAGATTACTTTTGGATATTATGGTTTAGTTAAAAGTTTACAGATCTAGCAATTATGATTGAGATCAGGGAAAGTATTTGTTATATTTATCTGAACATTTATAAGCCATATGGGAATGACAAAAGAATTAAATATACGTCAGCAATATCAGTGAACACAGGATAATAAACCTAATAAATCTTAAATGTTTGTCTGTCAATGATTTTTTTTACATTTGAGGTAATTGTGCTAATATATTGGGATATACCAGGGGTAATTGTTTTAAAATTTAGTAAACCTGACCATATTCTCCACAGGTATAAGAGTGCACTTGGTTAAAAGTTACATGACTCTTCCACTTTTTTTAACATCAGTTTAGCTGTGTTAAAATGTTGTCTTTTCTGAAGATCATCTGAAGAGATGCAACAGATTATGCCCCTAGAAAGATCAGTTTAATTGTAAACAGATATACATACAGTGATACCAGTGTTACAAGAGGACATATATGTAACTTGACAGTATTATTTATTGGTGATCTTTGCTGAGGCTGTGTTCCTACATATGGCTAGCATTACAGAGATATACATACTGTGATTAACAAGAGTCACAATTGCTGTATGGCAAATCCTCCTCTCACTTATTAACGTCTTAGACAATGGATAACATTTTACATCCATCTGTACAAAAGGTCAACTCTGAATAGGAAAGCTATTATGGAATCCATGTGAGTGAGAGAGTGTGTGAACAAATACTTTGTTTAGGCTCGCATTCGTCACACTGACTGATGGATGACTCGGGTTTAGGAAATAAGATAATCAGATGAAACATCCCACAGCCACATTTATAGTATCCATAGGATTTGAATGCTGACCTACATGAGCACATTATTAACTGCAATTTTGATGACTAAACTTCTGATGTGGTGATATCACTTCTCAATCATTCTATGGCCTTAGGATATCTCTTAATCCCCTCGTGTCGCTGTGATGTGTGCTGATGTTTCTAATGATGTGTTATTAGCTCACAAACAATATATGCCATTAGTGTGTGATGTTTTCTTGTTGAACTGTAGCACCTAAGTGTCTGTGTGTGTGTGTGAACTATGCTCATTGTATACTAAGCTGTGTGTTATTGTTTGACACGATGATTTTTATAGTATCTTTATATACAATACCATGTAGATTGCAACAGAGGTGCAGAGGCGCCTCCATGGTGTATCAGTAGCGTGTTGGACCACAGATCACTACCATCCATGTTCGAATCTAGGCATGGGCATATCTGAAGGTTGTTTCATCTTTGACTTTGCTTCATTACTTTTGGAGGTCGCTCAGCCCATTTAGCCTACCATTTGCACAAAAGTGGCCATAAAACAGCAATCAATCATCGTGCCATAGAGGTGCAAAAATTATTCAGTAGATGAATACCCTTTTTTCATAAACGAACACAACTTTTAAAATGTTGGCATGACTCAAGTTGATTTTTTATACTCACCAGTAAATATTTCAAATAATTATTAATAAACGTCATCACATTTCGAAAGTATTTGTCAATATTCCAAAGTTGTATGCTAATTTCTATTGTTTTTGTGTGATCTTACTTTGAGATTTACATTTATGAGTTGGATATATGTTAATATAAGTTAATAATACCATATGTTGATGCTGCATCCTATAATGGTGGCTAACCGAGTTAAATGTTGAAAGTTGTGCTTTATTCTAAAAGCCCAATTCATCATTTCTCTGAAATACTATTGAAATTATGGTTGCTTTCTGTCTACCTAAGTAAATATTTATTGAAACTGATTTCAACAAATCACCAAGATCTACATTTAAAGTCAATCAGCATTGGTTCCCGTGAACAATCAATATATGTCAGTTCTTACCGGCTATCAATAGCCCTTATTGACCTGTCTTGGGTATTTGATACAGTTGACCATTATGTACTTTTCTCTCAACAGAACATATTTTTGGCTTTTCAGACAAATTAATTGACTGCCTTTTTCTTATATAGAAGAACCTTGTTAGAATATTTGTTGTTTGGTGTCGCAGAAAACTCGGATCTTGGTCTTTTATTTTTCGATATATATTATATATATATATGATAATATATATATATATATATGCTAAGATCATTTAGTGACGTGGTGGTTAATATCATAGTGCAGATAATACACGTACATTGAGTAAATGTTCTGATTATCTCGACAAAATTCTAAATCATATATTATTTGAAAGTTATCATCATAATGGGTTATAGATCTTTATCATAATGTCATCATATATTATATATATATATATATATATATATATATATATATATATACAAACACACACACACAATATATATATATATATATATATATATATATATATATATATATATATATATATGGCTTATGTAACCTTTATGGAATTTCTTGTAATTTGATAAAGATATATACTTGTACAAATAGGTATGTACAAATAATCAAGGGGATGATTTTGTTAAATCATTTAGATTGTCATATTTTAAAGGAATAACTGACTGATATCTGGACAACAAACTAATAACTATCATATAAATCAGAATATAGACCTGCTGGGATTGATTGACTTAATTCACTTAATGTAAATAACAAGAATTATTTTATGGCCAATTAAGCATTAAGTGATTAATATCAGATTGAGAAATAAAACTAATCTGTATTAATTTGTAATTTTTTTTTTGTAAAATGGTGTTTAAGCCGAATCTTAATGTCTGTTTTCATAACAGTCTCCTCAGAGTGAAATAATTGTGTGTCTCAGTGTGTGTGATAATTCATATTTATTAGTGAATCATAAGTGATGCTTTAAGGTTTAACACAGGTGCCAGACCATAAATATTGTTGATTCTGACTTTTAACTGGTTCTCTTCGAAATCTATACGACCATCCCGAAGTTTGAGCTTTATAATAGTTTTTTCTTTCTATCTATCTAACTGTTATTTTTAGTATCTGTCCGTCTCTTCCCTCTCTATTTATCTATACTCTGATATAGCTTTATTATTACCTGGCTATCTATCTCTAACATTTTCTCGCTATTTATCTGCCTTCGATTTCTAGATGTAAGATTGCTCATAAAAATGGCACAACCTCACTTCATAGTCGTTATCCCAGGCGGATTGCATGTTGTGGTGCTTGTTAGTTTTCCTGTTGTCATGGCAACCCCAACTTATTTGGCCATGGCTGGTTACGCTGCCGGTGCTTAACGCTATTAAGATAATAAGCACACATGGTAAATGATTAAAATGGCCCAGCGTCCTCCTGTTATATATATATATATATATATACATACCGGTATATATTATTGATTAGCACTGGAGTAAGCTTCACACCATATCAGCTTCCTCGTCATGGTCACGTCCTAAGACAGGGCAGTACAGTGCTCCTCTCTACAGATGGATTGCCTTTTAGCCAGTTGAGTTGCTCATTAATTCTGGTTATCAAGACCTCTTCGTTTTGGGATGGCATGACCAGCAGTCGGTGGATATATATATATAAGTGTATGGGTAGTTTGTATTACTATAAGTAACAGTGGATGATGTTTACGTAGGTGTTTTTGGAACAGCTGAAGGATTCCACGATGATCACGATGTCATTGTTTTCTGGTCTGGATTGTTCCTGTATGGCACCTTTCTCTAAACACAGGTAGGGTCAGGTTGGCGTTGATTGATAATCAATGCGGTGAGCATCTTCTCATAGCCGTATCAGTGTGGCGTGGACCAGCTCAGTCTTATTGTGGCTGCCACGACTACTACTAATGATAAAATAGTACACATCAATTGGGTTCGAATCCTGCAAATGCCACTCGAATGCGAGAAGATTATTTTACCTGTTAATGTTAGAACCTACCCAGACCAGGAGGTTTGTGAGTCGGTGGGACTAGTTGTCATATTGATTGAAAATTTTAGTGTTAATTATCAGACTACACACACCAATATAAGACCATAACATAGCTTAGTCTTGTAGTTGCCATCGAGCTATACGATTCACTAATTTGTCTTATTCGTTTTCAGGGATAAACGTCCCACTCTGGACCCGAAGGATTACATGTTTGACAAGTTGAAAGGTGAAACAATCGGCAAACTTCCTGGCTCGCTGAATGGTCAGCAGTTTATTATTCAGAATTGTGAGGTAAGGAAATGCGCCCTGGTGAAATGAAATTAATGAAACGACGAACCGTTCAAAAAGTCAGTCATGAACTGTTTGTGAGTTGTTCATGTTACTGATTCATGAACTGTTCATGGGCAGAGTTTATGAATGGTTCAGAGAATAGTTCTAGAACCAGAAATAATTCATCAGTGAACTGTTTATAACAAAATAAGTGTTTAAGTCAGAAAACAATTCCAGTAGTGGCTGTGATCCATCACATATTAGACCCGGACCTGTCCACGTGATTTATATAGGTCGCGTAACTGTTTGAACCCAGAATGTGGTCAGAGATCAGGATCTGTAGTTATCTGTTTCCATTTAAAATGCAGCAAGTTGCTGTTTTTATTGTCTAAGCATATATTATAGATCTACAGACGGGTTGATTTTAACTAAGTATTTTATTGCTTTCCGCCATGTGCTCCATTCTCCAGATCTTTTGGGTGCATACCTTATTACTCTAAAACAGTAGCCATCAAAGGAGACATTTCACGAATGTTTCCACTTCTTGTATGTATTTCTTCTTCACAGTCCGGTGACCCATTTGTTATGTATGAAAATTAAGCAGATCAGGTGGTTCCTCACCAACTGTTGAGTCATCCAGACATATTATCCATTAATGTACAGGTTTATGCATTTATTGGTTTATACATACATACAGATTTCAGCATAGTTAGTGTTATTTATGTATATATTTATGAATGTTTTGATTAGTGGAGGTATAGCTTTTTGTGAATGTTTGGGTCATGTTGCCCTCAGCCAGTGTCATTCAAAATGTGTGTCCTAAAGCACAGGCACACACACATAGACATACACATTTAATTATATATATATATATATATATATATATATATATATATATATATATTAATTATGTATGATATACAGAGGTATTTAGAATGGTGTAAAGCAACTTAGAACTGGTGAGTTTTGGGAAGAGATTTCAATCATTTCACGAGACCCTGCATGAGATGTCTATAACCTTCACTGGCAACTTGGTCCAGATAATGTGTGGGCAAGCTACACTAGATGACTGAAGGTCATGTACAGGTGTCTGACTGACTGAATTATATAAATAAGTAGGCAAGCATATTCTTATAACAATTAATATCATTAACAGTGATAAGGGATTGGATCTGCACACACACACTCATCGAGTACAGTTTTGCTTACTGTTTCCATAACAACCATGTTTAGAAATACAGGATATATAACTGCAATTATTGTACGATTACTCATACAAACAGCTACTGATTGTAGATTGCATTGTGCATGATTTATGACAAATGACGCATGCCCCAAAGCTTAAGTTCTCGAAATTCCATTCAAATGGACCATTACCTCATGACAATATCTGAATTCTGATCTTCAATAAAACTGGATATTGGTTTAATTATTGATTTCGTGTTGACATTCTATAATTCCAATCAGCGGCCTCCGGTATAATATATCGTGATAGACATCTGGTCAATGGTTAATAGTTTGGCTTGTTTAAATTAGCCATTTTATTTGTTTATTTGTGGACACTCAGACTTGTAGCCATGACTGCGTTAATACGCTGCCCTGAGAGATTTACAAACATTACTCCACACCAATGTACAGCTGCACGTTAGTCATTTTATATCGATTTAATGTTACTGGGAGTCCATACGGTTCATGGTCTGTTAAAATCTTGAAACAAATCCTTTGGAAAATTTCTCAGTTGTTAATTGCCCTATAGCCAGTTAGATGTTGTTGTTGTTGTTGTTGTTGCTACTGAACCAGTCTTGATGCAATTTGTAGCATGTAAATGTTTTATACACACCATAAGATAGATGAAAAATGAAACATCCCTCAAACATAGTCCATCTGGGGCTTGAACTGAGATGCTAGAATTTTGTGGTTAAATTTGCTGTGTACAGTAGGTTAAAGGACGTGGAGGCATTCCACGTTGAAACATGTAAAAACTCAGATGTTGTATAAAGCGTTAAAGTTATTCCTGCGTGAACACACCGAATTTTCTATGTCAGTATTCGGTTTACAACAAAAGTTTCACTGGGAATATGGATCACGTCATGGTAAACTGTGATTGATCTTTTTGTCGTGAATTAATTGCTAATGCGTGGTTTTTGTGTTTGATAATTACCAAAGAGAGCACAGAGGCTTCTATAAATCATTTTGTTCTAGATTTATTACCAGTAAATTGTGCCATATTTACTCAACATCATGCACACGCACACGCACACGCACACACCTTTAAGCCTCCTTTAACATGCCTAATTCATTTTTGGGTTTCTCAATAACAGCCTTATACTATATAGCTACGTGCACTCATACACAGTGACAGTGATACACACAGTGACACACGCACGCACAGTGATATACACACAGTGACACACACACACACACACACATAGACACAGACAGTATGTGTGGTATTTTTGATCATTGTACTTTTTATAATCATAAACTACTTAAGTCACTAATTACCTTATTACACATATCTTGATCATAGACGTGCACACCCAAACTACAACAACATTCAGTAAATATGAATAGCTATAGTATTAGGTTATTCTATTTATCGGAACTATATAGTCTTGTTAGAACTTGATCCTGTATAGAAGTTGACATGTCCAGTAAAGTTGATTTATTATATAAAATAACCTGTTATCCATATTGTATTATAATTTCTAATATAGTTATTTTATATCCATATTCTTTCACTAGCCCATTGCGCCATTTTTATCTGGAGTTTTGTTATGAGACACCATTGCTGATTAAGTCATTCTGACTAATTAACTCATTCGTATTGTTTTAAATATTTGGTGTTATAATTATGGTTATACTAATGCGTGCCGCCGTGTTGAACTATAGCCTATCATTTACAACAAGACGTTGATGAATGAAACTTGGTAAGGATGGCCACAAGTCTGAAGAGGGGTTTTACTTAATTACTGATAGTCTGAAACAGTTTTGGTTTGCCGGGTTACATGAGCTTTATTAAGATTCACCAACGTGGGGTTAATTGTTTGTCAATAATAATATTATGTATCAGTCATCATTTCTAAATGGGTGTTCTGATGGCAGAATGGTTAGAGCACCGTGCAATAAACCTCCAGGTTGTGGGTTCAAAGCCAGCTTATACCTGTGTTTGTAGGATAAGTTTCTCTATAAATTTGTCACTTAGCCATATGTATCAGGTGTAACCTGAGTGCCTGAGCTAAATATCTCAACCAAGTTTGAGATAGCTTTATTTTGTGGTTGTTATTTATAATAACCATAGAACTCTTTTAAACTTCTGCTAATGAGGAGAATTGATTAATTCTACATTATAAAAAAAAAATATTGTTATCCCCCAATAAATAAAAATTTATTTGTTTTGTTAGTTAGCAGTTGTTAGTAAATACAGTTATTTTTGTTCTAGCTTAGATTATAATTGAATTACATCATAACTGATGGCGATTCTGGTGATCAATTACTATTACATACTGACAGCACCTTGTTGCTCATCTACAGTGAAACCTGTAACCATGGCAAACTATAATACTAGTTTTTTGTATAGCCCCTTATTTAACTTAAAACATATTCTAAGCTCATATAACACAATCACATTTTATACATAAATACACTTGTTTATATATTATAAATAGGTGGGTTTTAAGACCCTTATAAAATATTTCTTTACTTTCTACAAGTTTAATATAATTTGTCAATCTATTCCGCATACTGAGAGCTGACGCTCAGAAAAAATCCTCTTTGTACATCATCAAAAGCGAACAGGGCATGACAGATGGGAGCATTGTCACTTTTGGATCAGATCACTTAGATACAGTGGTGTTGTTCCACTCAGTACTTTGAATGTGTGAAATGGGATCTTGTACAATGATCTGAAACGTACATTAAGCCAGTGCAGCTAGAACAAAGCTGTTGTTATATGTAGACGGTTTATCAGAGAGAGGGGGATATTATATAACAATCCATTGCCATATTCCAGTCGAGAAATAATAAGGTCTTGGACTAAAATCTTGCACATCTCATCATTTATGTACTTACGAATGAGTCCTATATTTCTTATTTGATAATAACAGGATGTACATATGGAATTAACCAGCTTCTCCAATCCTAGGGTATTATCTAATATAAGCCCTAGATTTCTTACAGACATGGAATAATTTATATAACGGGATCCTACCTTAATGCGAAGATTCTCAGTTTTCTTTCCATGTTGCTTGGATGAGAAAACAATGAATAGGATATTAAGTCTTCGCATCTTCCTTATCCAACGCAAATCTCTTAAGCGGCGGGGTTATCGGGTGGCTCTTTCAAACACAACAGCATCACTGACTCATCCATTGACCTATTAACAATGGCCCTTATCAGTTGGAGAAGTTTATTCACACATTTCTTGACAAGCAAAAATGGGGAGTGGATCCAATTCACGTGACTTGTTCGGAGACTTGGTGATTATCTCCTTGACCTCAACTTGAGAATCTGTAATTCTTGATGATTGTTGTTTTCCTCTTGAAGAAATTGATGAACTTATCCACCCGGAGTTTATCAGAGATAAAACGTGGAAGATTTACATTTGAGTTACTTCCCATCAAGTTCTTAGTTAATCTGAAGAGCTTGTTTTGATCTTTTCCACATTCCTCTATCTTTGTGGAATAGAAACAGTTCTTCTCCTCAAATAGTAGTGTTTTTTATTTTTCTAAAGAGATCCATGTATATTTCAAAGCACACCATTAAGGGATTTCTCCACCAGGTTCTCTCCTCACTCCAGATTTTCTTATCAGATCTAAGCCTATCCAAGTACCAAGTAGTTTCGAGTCTCAACATGATGATTCTTTAACAAGAGGGTGTAAGATAATTGATGATTCTCTGGACACCTTAGTTATAAGCTTCTACCAGCTCATCAACTGATCCTTCACAATTACTCAGGTGCTGAGACCACTGTAGATCCTCAATAAATTCTTTAATATTTATGCCAAGATATTTTCTATATGTGATCCTTCTTTGTGTGCAATGGGGTTTGTCCATATTAATAATGAACCGTACATCCAGAGACAAAGATCAAATACAGATGGAGTCCCTACTATGATGGGACTCGATTCTCTAGAGTTGACCAAATCTAGCGTGTGGTATTATATGCTGAGTCAATCCACGTGAATCCAATTTACTGCAAAATTCTAGCTTCAACATCAGACTTATTATCTACATGGAAATTTATATCACCAGTGATTATCACATCAAGTGACATAATGGCTATCTTATCCAAGTATTTAGACCATTATTCAAAGAAAAGTGAGTTTCTAAAGTCAATTGTTTTTCACTAAACATCACTTACAATCATCAGTTTCAATAATAATAATAATAATACCAGTAGCAGTAATAGATTTCAGACCTCCATTTCTGCGGCACGCAGTTGTTCTTGAGCACAATTGCGCACCTAATTTGACTTCAGGGAAAACAATTTATCGCATCCCTCATAAGAACAATAAAACCATCACCATCTAGTCAAGCCTCTCACTAGCACGCAGACTGACAACTGAAGAAACTGTCATTAGCGTAGTCCACTAATGGAGTAACCAGACATCAATTCCATTTTGTCAATTCAAATTGGTCAAATCCATATTCTTTGCTGGAGTTATTGGCAACAATCGCACCACCTGGGAAGTCAACAGACCACGGATATCACGAGACTCGTCATTCTGCCACCAGTCTAGTTTGAAACGTGGATCTAACGTTGTAGCCAGTTTGAAGTCGTCCATCACCTCGTATGGGGCCCAACCACTTCTCAGTACTGGCTTGCTTGGAGTAGGTACTCTTATTTTTGTAGCAAACTTTATTTCCAAATTTATCAATTCCATTTTTAAAAAGCAATTCCGGAATTGAATTGACCCCATGTCTGGTAGTAACATCCCATTACTTAGTTAACATGCAGAAAACGTGTGTAAATTAATGTTACTCTCAAGAAGAGCAAGTCTGACTCTCCTCAGGCTGGTCCTGGTGAGCGATTTTTAACTCCCCATCAATTTTCATATATATGTGAAGGTCTGAGCAGCCATTCAAATGTGCTGTTTGCTCTTTTAATAAGAACATATATTAGTTTATTGGTGGAACCTTTCCTGTTGGCAGCCATAAAGACTAGAATATGATTGAACTAACCGGGATGGGATCATTAAAGTATTTTTAATGCTGTCTGTATGCAGCCAACAAACTGGAACTTGACTGAGGCACAGATTTAGACAGATGGTGTACTGAGAACTGTATTATTTGGTTATAATTAGTGAGAAATCTGTTTTGAGATCAATTTAATGGTAGTCCATCCAACAAATGTATACTCTTCTATTAATTTTATCAGAGACATGGATAGGTAGTATTTATCTGTATACCAGTTTATTATTAGTATCGATGTAGACTCTATATAGTCTGACCTTTTTTGTGTTTATATTTTCAGGACTGTAATATTTATATATTCGACCACACAGCAACAGTGTCCGTAGACGATTGTGTTAACTGTAGGATCTTCCTGGCACCAATCAAAACAAGGTAAACTGCTGATGTTAATCTGACATGGATTGAAGTCTAAATGATGTGTATATCAGTTGCTCTTGAAATGTTGTGGCCTTCTTGATGCTTATGTGCTTGCATACTCAAGTGAGTGGGTGAGTGGGTGAATGAGTGTGTATGTGTGAACATTATATAATTTAGTTGATGGCTTTCGAATAGTACCACAATTAAACAAAGTTTGTTTGACAAACACCTTTCACATACAAATATAAATAAATTATAAACCTAATGACGTATTTTAGTTGTTCGTGCACTGACTGAGCTTGAGTTGTGTCCCTTTGACTAGAAATGTTCAGCAACCAAATGTTTTATCTCTCAGGTGAACCTGTCATGTGACTAGATACTCATTTGATGTCTGTAATATTTTTTAACGTTACTGGTATTTGACAAAATGTTTCCAATATACCTTTTTTATTTGACTTATTTTGTACACTCATGTAAATACATACAATAACACTAAAATACATACTGGTAGATACATTAAAGTACCAGGATAGCACAAGAAAGTAAAAATATTTATTTCCATCGTGGTCCAGAAGAGTTCTAGAATAACAAACACATCATAATAACAACCAAGACTCGTTCCCATCACTGATATGTTTATTGTTGATTGTTTTGCTCCTTTCAGCGTGTTCATCAGAGACTGTAAGGACTGTAAGTTGATGGTGGCCTGTCAACAGTTCCGTACAAGAGACTGCCACAGACTGGACGTGTTCCTCAGCTGCGTCACTCAGCCAATCATAGAAGCCACAACGGGAGTGAAGTTTGGCTGTTTTCAGTATTATTATCCTCAGCTAGAAGGCAAGTCTACCGTAGAAATGAACTCCATATTAAACTGTTACGTTTTGTTTATAGTAACATAATCAGGTAAATGTCATTCGCGTTTTTAAAGCAGAATTGTTGGTTGCTAGCTGACATTGAAATTGCCATAACAATGCAATTTTGAATTGAATTAAATAATTACCATTGGTAGGGAAATTCTATCGTAATATCCAAGGACCTACAAATATTTCTTTGCCTCACTTATAACCCTCAATCTAGTAAAATTTAAGAGCCACCAGTCCAACAAATTTCTTATAATCCCAACAAATATATTTTATTAGCCCGAAGAGATGTTTTTAACACAAACAAAAACTGTATGAGATTGAGTGAAGGCTGCTCCATTTTTTTAGCGAACAATAATTTAATGTTTTTGTAAATTAATTTTTATTTGGAATCAACGTTTTGGTAACACTTTTGGTATTAATCCTGTTTCCAAAGCCTAGCAATGTTGTCAAGAGAAATTTATTAATGTGAAGAGTTTGAAGTTGGGAGTTCTGTGTGAAAACTGTTAATACTACTAAAAGAATGACATTCTTAGGCTTTATGAATTATGAGTGAAATGACTCGTAAATTGTTACATCAAATCATCTTTAACGGTCATCAGAAAATTTGTTGTTGCTTTCGCAGATATTAAACCTATACAATGATTGAAAACACAATATCATCAGCCATGGAAAATACAACAACCATGTTAGATTATATATTAATCATTTGGTGGTCATGCAGAAAGCATTAATGGAGAGCAGTTGGTAGGGCACTGCCTCTGAAACAAACCTTGAAGTCTATCATAGTTCGAATCCAAAGAGTTGTTTCATTGTGTGTAATTAATCGCTCTTAGAGAAGTTACCTGAAATCCAAGAATGAGCTTCCTCAGATGACGCACCATGGTTAGAACACTGCACAGCCCCCCTCCCATCCCATAGCCATAAGTCTTATGTATCACCGCCACTGTGGCAGCTAAACAACTCAACTCACCTGAAACCAAACACTAATTCACTAGTAGTAGTACCAGCCAAAGAAATATAGTGCTATTAATAACTAGTCAAACTTATTACATACCCTGGAAATAATTTACTCATTTTAATTAGCACACACACACACAGATATATATATATATATATATATATATATATATATAAAGTAATAACACAATTTCAAGTTGTTGGTGTGACTAAATTGATCTAGCTTTAGGATGTTTGTGAATTTTCTGTCACTGCAAGGAGCTTCAAAACAACTAGAAATCACTAAACTCAAAATAAACACATTTTTGCTTCAAAAGGCACTAGCCTAATCAGACTTAGGTATTTTAGATCAGTCACTACTCCAACAAACAAAATGTAAAAAATTTCTGGGCCTGGTAAAATATATGGTGTCCAGGTACCTTAAAATTTTAATATAATTAATTATTTTTCATGCTTCTTTTCCAGCTAATAAACACATTCGGAGTTTCGATTTTCCAGTACACTTAGTAGTATTAATATTAGTAGTAGTACTAGAGTACTAGTAATAGTAGTAATACAGGGTTTCCTCACATCCTGGAATACCTGGAAAATAACATTCATTTTCCAGGTCTGGAAAATCTTCTTGAATTTTACAAATTCAGGAAATGTATCAATGAATAAATATTATACGTGTAGATTAAAACTTTGATTGTGGAAGAAAAATAGTGCCAGGTCTGGATATCCCATGTTTGTTAAAATTTAAATAAAATGTGAGTGGATCAGACAGCTAGAAGGAAAGGCTGTATCATAAAAATGTCAATTGATCATACATTTAATAAATACGATATGCTCTTTCACACATTTAGATCAGTCACTTACTCCAACAAACAAAATGTGCTAGTTTCCTGGCCACCACCATTTAGACCACACTTAAGGCAAACTATCTTGTATGCTTTGTCCTGGAAAATGTCCTGAAAAATTGTATTCCCTTGGCTGTAGGAACCATGTAATAATAGTAGTAATTGGGATAAAAGTGTATAATGTGATCTTTGGAATCCAAGTTGTACTGATCATGATATAGCTAAATTATAATTTATGCACTATTGTGATATCAAGCCATAAGCTATATTAGGGTTGTGTTATGATTGTTGTATGCTATCATACGTCACTAACATAATAACCCACTGTTTTACATATGGACTTATTATGTGTGTTGTGCATCAATGAACAGATGCATTTGATACTATCATTGGTATCTTGTTCATATCTGAGAAGTTATATGAAATAATTAGATCTGAAATACGTTTTATCATGAAAATATCACCACAAAGTAATATCTATGTTGGAGCTCTACTGACTGACTACCTAATATGGTGTGAACAGTTTTTAGACTTGTGCACAAACTATTTATTGCATTAATAAGCAATAAAAGGCTTTCACCCATTCACTCATTTCCCTTCAGAGTTGCCCTGGATCCAATTAATTATGTCCCAAGTGTAACCAGTTTGGAGGTTAAGCAATGTGAAACACTCACTCACTCATTCATTTCTCCCTCACTCAGTCATAGCACCTATTAATCATGACGTGTGGGCACTCCACATGATTACTGTTAGCAGGATGATTCTGAAAGCAATAGTTTACTCTATACAAGTGTCCGGGGGGAAAAAACAGTTGTAAATATCTATTATCACATTTAGGACTTTGTGTTTAAACATTATGCAAATTAACCATTTCCTACTTTCACTCCACCTGATGTTGCAGGTAGACTTCTTGAATAAATGTTCAAAACTGTCAGTATTTATAAATTATTTTATTAAAGGTTATTTTCAGCCTTCAGAAAGCAAGGTTTTACAAACATTGCGTCTCTGGTTACAAGAAAACTTACCCCCAAAACCTTAAAACTGCCAGAGTTTTAAAAGATGTGTCAGTTGTTGGTGTGCTTATTAAAATGTTGCCTCTGGTTGAGAGGATATGCAAGACAGACAGACAGACAGACATGCACACACACACACATACTGATCTAGGCATGCTGTTCTCAAGTACAATGACTATGTGATTCATGCTTTGTAGTTTTGTTACAGTGATTTTAATAATTCATCCACTGCTATAAGATCAGGTGTCAATAATATTGATAATAGTAACATCTGTTCACACAGACACACGTATGTGTGTGTCTGTCTGTGTGTGTGTGTGTGTGTGTGTGTGTGTGTGTAATCAGGTGTCAGTAGTAATCATAATAACTATATATATATAATGACTTGTGGATCATTTATTGTATTATTTTTGTTATCTATTACAGAACAGTTTCAAGCAGCTAACCTCAGTATATTTAACAACAATTGGAGTAATATACATGACTTTACACCTGTCACTGGAGAAATTAACTTCTCATTATTGGCCGAGGTAAGTCTGGATCATTCTGATAGCTTAGAACACCTCACTATCTAGTTTTTATTATTTATTCGACTTACCGGTAGATTTGATGATATTATGAGTCATTCAGTAATATATGATAACCAGATAGTAATGAGAATACCAGCTCTGTGTGTCCATCCACCCGTTTGTCCATCCATCCATCTATCCATCCTTCTGTCCATCCATCCATCCAACCTGACCTCTGTGTGTGTGTATACAGGTAGTCGTTACGTAATTTGGCCATGCTATAAATACACCGTTTTTTAATATTTTACCGTTTAATAATATTATAATCATCTTTAAGTTGTACAGCCGGTTGTAACGTCCAACAGTTGTAAGTTGCATAGGTCATAAGTCAACGTAGGTCATTAGTCAATGACTACCTGTATGTGTGTGTGTGTGTGTGTATATATATATATATATATATATATATATTCATTGCTACACTGTACACTATAACCAGTTGCTAATTATAGCTATGACTACCTTATGAACTACCCTTGGCATCCATTTATTGATTATTATTTTTATTATTGATGTCTATATATTGTCTTCTCAGACCTGGATGTGTTTATTTTAAGAAATGTGGACTAATCCAGTTACTAGATTTGGCATCTAAATTATGTGAATATCTTGGGGTTTTTAGGTTACTAATACCATTATGGTGGTGGGTGGGGGGGGGGGAAGATTGGAAAATGTTAGGACCAGTCAAGGCTGTTTCATCTTTGACTTCACTTCATTACCTTTAGAGGTCGTTTGGCTCATTTAGCCTACCATGTGCACAAATGTGGCCATAAAACATCAATCATCATCATCATCCAGATTGATCCTTGAAAGTAATATTTACGTGTTGAGGAGCCACAAAATATTATCATTGCAGAGTTGTAGCTGGACATATTTAAGGCAAATATAAATATATAATTATTCGCAGTGGTCCACACCATCCAGACAGGTACTCATCAGTGAATGGATGAAACAGTCAGAACATGAAAATTCAGTACAAATCTGGTGGGTTTGAATTAGGTTCCTCCACTCACTTGGCCAACACTCTACTGCTGAACTAGTATCAACAAATTAGAACTTCTACCATTGACTAACCAACGAGTAGTATATAAGTAAATGTTATACTATTGTTGATGTTGGCTTCTGGTGTCATTCAGTCATTGAAACCCAATCCAAACTGGTACAGGGCGACTCCATGACAGATCACTAGCATCCGTGTTCAAATCTCCGCGTCGGCATATCTGAAGGGTGTTTCGTCTTTAACTTCGCCTCATTACCTTTGGAGGTCGCTCGGCCCATTTAGCCTACCATGTGCACAAAAGTGGCCGTAAAACATCAATCATCATCATCATCATCATCATCCAAACTGGTACATCTATGTCTTACTTACTATTACTGGTAGGTTCTTTTTCGACTACAATATTAGTTGCGGTGTTCCCTATAACGCAGCACTAATGTAACCTCAATCATTAACATATCCTACTCTTATTCAAATGAATTATTATGATGCTGTTAGGGTCATTATCTGTCCCATCAATTTTTCTTATAACAGATGTTCAATAATATCTGTTATACAAATTATTTTGTTTACCAGTATGACTAAGATTGGTCCTTAAGACATAAATTTGGAAGCTTATGTTGTTTCTCTGCTTTCTAAAACAAATATCTGGTGGCATTTTTACAATTCCACATACAAATACTTATGATGCTAGAAAAAGTGCACTGGAAAATCTGTTTCATTTACCTAAATAGTTATAATATTAAATGTCAAAAATGGGCAAATTAGATTTGCAGAGAATGGTCAGCCAGTGTGTGTTGTGTACTGTATATCATATCCTTAAGTATCAGACAAGGAAATAGTCTGGAGACTTCAGGTATTTAATCTTATACACGAGAAAAACACATCAAAGAATATCTGATGGAATTTATTGGTAAACAAACTAAAAAGGTTGTGGGAGATCGAAGAAGGAATTTACACCAATTGGTGTCTGTACATTAGTATATATAATAATAATTATAGTATTTTATGTAGTGTCTTGTCCAACTTGAACAGCTCTGTTGCCAGATCCAGAAAAACATTTTCTGGGGCACTGTCCAGACTTCTGGGGAGGTCAATCCCTAAGGGCTCCACCTGCCAGATCTATCCAGACACCGATACATACATGGAGAAACAAACACACCACTTTTCCAACACTGATGTCTACCTGACACACATTACATTGTACCAGTAAACTCAGCAATTATATAATGAAAATTTTTAAAACATCGAAAAGGTAAGTTAGAAAAGCATGTAAATGAAATAAGATAAGAACCTGCCATCATTCACCATAGAGGCATGTGGTTTGACAGGCTGATGGATCAATAACAATGAAAATGCCTTGTAATAATCCGCCTGTTACTCACAATTACCAAAACTTGTTTGTGACTGACTTGTTTTTGGATAGAATACCATTTAAGCTAATAGAAAATGTATTTCGTTTTAAGTGCATGTCATTGATGTTAACAAGCGATTAATAATTGTAAACAAACATGGTTGTCCACCATCTCCTGTATATACTTTCCATTATAAACAGGGCCGTGGGAATATTCTTAGTAAAACTCCGGTTTTCAGACTCATATTTTCCCCTATATATTGTATATGTGGAGCCAGTCTGGTGAGAAAAAGGTAGATATCTGCCTATTTATTCCATATTAGATCTAAACTGTAGGATTTATATGTTGTTTTCAAAGTCTCTCGTTAGCCAACCTCCCGGGATATGACAAAAATGGTGCTGCCCCTAGTGAACAGTTGGGAAACCTACCTAACTGGCAACTGGCAAAAGGTGCTTTACATTTAAAACGTAATTAAAACATGTTCTAAACTCATATATAAATATCATATTTAACAGAACATTATCAGTGGCACAGTCACATCACATGACATACTTTTTATATAAAAAACAGTAGAGGTGAACAATTTCCATGTAAACGTACCAGAAATCCATTCTGTGCCTGTTCAATGTATAGCAAAATGCCATCTTGGATGACCAATTTAGGGCGGATCTCATCAGGACAGATATAAATAAATTTGTGAAATATGATCACATTTTAGTCATCATGTGGACATGGCTTTTGTCAATAATTCTAATATGGAGTGAGCTGATAAGTAAAGATTGATTTTATACAGTTTCTGTTTATTTTCAATATGAACAGGAATATTCGGTATCAAACAGATTTTAAAAAACAAGCATTTTGGGAAGGGGGATTTTGACATGTAATACAATAATTTGAGGGCATTTCCATTGAAGTGACAACACAAACAATTTGACTAATCCCCAAAGTTGTATAATACATAAGCATGTATCACTTTGATTTCAGCAGTTATTGCAGATAGTTGCACAATTTAGAGAACAGAAGTTAGGATGTTTGTTCTTATTTGTAATAGCATGACCTTTTATGTTAATTTATGGAAGGTACAGTGAAGTTATATTATCAATAAAAAAACTTTCCAGCTAACTTTAATGTTGCAATTATTTCAGGATGTCGTTGTGCAAGATTACATTCCATTACCTAGTACAGAAGAGTTCCAAAGTGTGCAGATCAGTGCAGATCCAATTAAGAGTCCTGTACCTAGGACATTGGGAACACGACGGAAATCATCAGATGAGGTATACTTGATTCTGTGTCTTTGTTGGAACATTGCGTGCCTAAAAATCTACATCCTTATTGAAAATGAACATTACATGAAAAGTATTAAATAAAAACTATCTCTGACATTATAATAGCCCACATGTAAATCAGATGTAATTCTGGGAAGTAGATATTCAATTGTGAATCTTTAGCTAAGTTGATGTTCTCAATTGATATTGATGGGCGTTTACCAGATTTGAGTATTAGTGTGCATTTGAGGTTTAAGCAAATTCGTCTCACCTTGGCATCACCCAACAATACCTCATATTGAATGCTGAGGTTAAAGATGATTCTGGAAGTGAACACCAGTCAGGAAAATAATGTCATGGCTCATTTTTAATCAGTTCTCATGGAAGAAATATATTTATATCCAGTGAAGTTTAGATGACACAGTTGATTAGATGACAGTATGCGATATCATTGAATTCTTTGAGTTCAAAAATACAATGGATGTTAAAATCAACCTTAAATATCTGGGGTTTTTCTTTTGTTGAATATTATCATGTCTCAGTTATTTTTAATGTAAGTGTTTATTGCTATCATAACATGAAGGAGACACACACACACACACACACACATATATATATATGAATAAAAAAATCTGTTTATATATTGGAGCTTGTCACATCTATTAACTTTTTTAAAAGACCTTCAGAAACATGATCATTTTACATCAGCTTTTCCGAATGTGTTTAAACCTGGATTGTCAGATTAGAAAAAATTCCGAATGTGTACACAGAATCTGAGTGCAGTTTAAAATCTTGAACATTTCATTTTAGAGATGAAAACATAATTTTTTAGATTTTATTTTCAGAGGTTTGATATACACAGAATGAAGTAGAATAACTCGTAATTTGTTTTCTTCGATCCTGACAGCTTATTTTTCATGTTTCAGTCGTGCTTGATTGTGTTTTTCAATGATGGTTTATCACATGAACGAGCAAAGAGCTTCATTGTAGAAATGAACCAAAATCACGTAAGTGTTAATTAATTTGTTTCTCAATGCCAAGGCCGTTGGTTTTTTAATACTTGTTTTACAAATCTGCCGATTGCAGCTGAAGCCCACCACCGGGAAATAAAATTGACTTTTATTCTTTTATTATTATTTTCTCGTGGAAACCCCCCTGAACACTGTGCAGAAGCAGATTAGGCTACCACACGGCCTAATCCAAGATGGTGACAGGTCAGTTCCACTTCAAAATTATTTCAGTTATTTCTGCAGTAAATCGGTCTTCAAGCCTAGAAAATTTAAACTAATTATAGATTTTAAGTAGATCTCCACAAAGTTCAAACTATTTATGTGTTTCTTGATGAGTGGAGAGTTATAATTAGTTTAAATTTACAAGATTTCTAGGCTAAGGTTTACTGTGCAATAATTATTTTTGAAGTGCTACCTTATCCACACTTTTTTTAGGCGATTTTAAATGATATCCACAAGTTGTTTACTTTTTGCTGAAGATTTACAGTCGAAAGAAAATTAAGAAGACTCAAAAAAGCAAAACAATTGGACAGATTGTGAAATCCCAACTAAAGGAAGAATATGTTATAGAAAACATTGTCGTGGGCCAGACAATCGTTGAGGAAGATGTCATTGTCAAACTGAATTTGAAAATCAGTGTAAAAATAAAACAGAAAGCCAGAGTAATCCAGAATACGTATTGTGGGGCATTTGTAAATGGTTGGCAAATCTTTCAGAAACTAGAGCGTTGTATCAATATTTTTTTTACCCTAATTTTTGGAAGGGAAATTTTGGTAAAACAAGTATTAAAAAAACAATGGCCTACCTTAGCATTTTATTTGTATTGTATTCTGTTTAACAGTTAGAAATTTAGCACAAAATATTTTGGTACAAAGCCTACTGAAATCTAATAAATAATTTCTTTTTCAACTTGTCCCATTAAATGCACGAATAGATCGAAAATTGCTCACGAAGATCTCTCACTTGCTCACAAAATAAAAGTGATTTCTGATTAAAACTATTGCTGTTTTGATGACAAGTATGAGGTTAGCAAAACTCAAATTCAACAAACAATGAAATGGTAAGCTCCAGTCACAAGTATTTGGGCACGAAGTTGATAAGAAATTAACTTGAACTATAATAATAATAATAATAATGATGAATGATGATGATACAGTCCAGCTCCATTATAATGTGGTCCAGTATACTGTGGAATCAGATATAATGCAGGGGTGCTTGGCTCCATATTATTTGGACAGAAGATATAAAACACTCCCATATCATGGCTTCTTTACTATTCATGAAAAATTCGAACAAAGTTTTAACACTTCTTATTTTTCATAACCCAAAACATTATCAAGGTTCACTAATTAGTAAGTTTGAGAAATAAATATTCCAGTGGAGCTTAATTGTAGATTAGAAGAAAAAAAACATATGTTGATTCGGATAGTTCCGTCTTCTCGTGTGCCATTGATAACCACGATCAATCACACGTGTCTTCACCCATAAAATAGTGATGATTACTTGTATTTCATTACGTAGCTATTATTTGTGTTTATTAATTACATGTAGAGGAAATACTTCTGTTTAAAAACCATCATGTTTTCATATTAAACGTTTAAGACAATGATAGATCCTAACGAGAAGATGTCAAAAAAAGGAATTTTACTCTGTTTGAGGGAATTTAGAGTACAGCAGGTGAATCACAGCCTATGATGATGTTCCAAACAAACATCCCCCCCCCAAAATAATAATTACTGGGATTGGCTATTTTATTTATACCAAACTTGTATCATAATTAGGTCACAGAAATTAATATAGGAATAAGGGTCAATTTAATGACCAGAACAGTCACTACCTCTGGTATGACTTCTAGGGCTTGAATAAAAGGCAACATGGTGACACCATTAATGCACAGAAGTCATTGCTATTCAAGATCCACATATAGCATTGTTCACGTCCTTGTACCCTTGACATCCAGATTATAATATTACTATTTTATATAATGCCTTATTATTCAACTTGAGTTGTTTTACAGTGGAAACATAATTAAAACATGTTCTGGCTCATATAGCACAAATGCCATTGCTACATAAATACATTGGTTTATAGATATTATAAATAGGCTAATTAAAATCAGTGGGTTTTAAGAACCTCGCAAAATATTTCTTTACTTGTCTCAAATTTAATACGATTAAGCAACTTATTCCACATTCTGGGAGCTGATGCTCGGAAAGATTTCTCTCCATACATTATTGCTAAAAGTGAACAAGACTCCGATCAGAGCAGTCTCCCCAGTATATACTTCTGGATCAGATCATTTAGATACAGTGATACTGGTCTACTCAGTACTTTGAATGTGTGAAACAGGATAACAGGATCTTGTAAAATGATCATGGTTTGAGAAACCAATTCTATGAACATCTCTATATCTGGATCAGTGCTGCAGGAGAGAGGTCATACATCTTACCAAGAAAGACTTGACTTCAAAAATACCAAAGCATTCATCAGCTGACATAGCAAGTTTTAAAATCATAATAGCATAACCTTCTCCATTATGAATATGGAAGTGTTGATGCAAATTCCACCACTGAGTGGTGATTGAAGTTGCCAGAAGTTGTCAATGGTCAGACTGCCCCTACTGTACCTTCTTGAGAATATAGATGTTAAGTATTAACTAGTCAAACAAAGATCAATCACATCTTTAAAACATTAACAAAACATCTTATTGTTAAATGTATATAATTGAGGTATGTATATCTATATCTGTATATGTAAACATTCAATACACACACACATATATATATATATATATATATATATATATATATGCTTATTTTATATTACAGACCCATTGTAAGTTAGTCCAGAGTAAGGAATTTGCTATGCAGTCATCCGATGCTGTCAGAGTGTTTGCTTCAGACAGTTATACAAGAGCTGTGTCAGCAGGTACGTGTCACAGTTAGAACGTATTTAATTCTGGAATGGATACCTGTGTGTTTAACATACCGGTATGTATGAGTTAGTTTAAGAATGTTAATATACATTTGTTAATTTATATATATTAATTGTTATATACTAATGTATAATATATACTGGACACCGTTGAATCATCAATTGAACAATAAACCTAGAAATGGCATGTTTGAGTGGTATGCCTGCTGGCAATCTAATAATGGTACTTAGAGTTGTACACTCCACACCAGAGGCTATATGTAAATGGGTTAAAGCCTAACAACCTTATTATTATCAGTGTATCCATGTCTCCTTTATTTCAAAGTGTCTCCTTTATTTCATGATTCTGCCAGATCTACCGGTGCTTCATTTCTTCTCTTTTGGGAACATTTTTTTTGAGAAAAGGAGATCGTCTGCATTTTTATTGGCTTATTTCTTCACAATTGAGAGTGTCATTGTATTCAAGCGACGTTTTTATACCTTCTAATTGAGCTCTTTCAGCAATATAACACTGGTTTATGAGGGTGTATTGTTTATTTTCACGTTCATGTCATTTGTTTTTTAGAAACATTTCAACAGGTGAAAGGGGATCCCATCACACTCCCCCCCCCCCACCCTTATACATACTTTGTGAATGAGCCCATTAATTTTATTTTATTTCATTATTAATTGATGTAATGTTTGCTCCATCTTGTATCCGCTTCTGGACCTTAGAGGTCAGCAATGTTTCACATGATATGGTTAATGAAAGGCATCTAGCTTCCAGGAAAGATACATATATATCGCTTATGAATGGAGTGTGTAACAGCGATTTGGAAATGAGTGTATAATTTTAGGTTGGATATCAAAAATTGGTTGCTAGGTAAAGCAGTTTTTTTTCACTTTTAAAATGAACTATTTTTCCATAATATCATGCTGGTTAGCACCTGACAATGTGTTCTAGATGCATGCAACAAGAACTGGGGCTAATTAATGAACATACTCTTTCACTTCAGCCTCTAGCCTTGATCTATAAAACACATTGACCTACTAAATCCCATTGCTAAAAGAGCAATCTATGAATATGCTGATGATTAAAACAAATTTAAAGAGCCTGTAAATAGATGTATTAAAAAACAGGATATATTTCTGATGTTTTTGGCACAAACTAAAAAGAGTGTTTTCTTCTGCTGTCTAACGTAGATGTCTAATAACTGCCATGTTTGTTACAGGTCCGGTGATTGGCTTTGAGTATTGTGGTGATGGTGTGTGTCAAGCTTGTCAGGAGACTTGTATCACAGTCAGTAAGGGATCTACGGGCCTGGTTTTTGTCAGCAGCACTCCACAGATGGCAGCACAGCAGATTGAGAACTTCTACAACTTCGCTGACATGCAGATGACAGTCTGATCATATCGTCACAGCCTGTTCACCGGGATCAGTGTGATGTATGCCTCATTGCATAGTATATAATGTTGTACGATGGTCTTGGTGTTTTCTAAATTTTTTCATCATATCAGGCCGATTTACCAGACTCCAATCTATGCAGTGTTGTTTATCAGAAGAAATATCATCAAATATATGGAGCGCCCACAGCATCGGAGATTAGATGAACAATTGACAGCTGTAGGAAATCAGGTGTGTGTCATTGTTGTCTCAGCTATGTGTCACATTCAGTTCAAGCAACTGTCAGTTCGATGCCAGGTGTTCAAGTTGGAAGCAGTTTAGATTTGGGCCAGCCTTGTGTCAAGTACGAAATGCATCGGATAGCCGTTTGGGATACCTTGAATGTAGGCATCAGAAATCCATTGGATGTGTACCGGTAACATATTCAGGGACAGATCAGTCCTTTCCATGAAATGTCAGTGTCCTTTATTTCGTTTAGCAACAGGATGTTTAAACTCAGATCAGTTTAAATATCATGTTCTGTTCTCTGATGACACTGTCAGTTACTTCTTTGTATGTTTTAGTGGCATAATTTTCTTATTGTATTTATTCTACCCATGATGCATTAATAGATTGTGTGATTGTCAAATTTATTTACGAATGGTTCTGTTCCCCCCCCCCCATCTCTTTCTCTCTGTGTGTCTGTCTGTCTGTGTTTGTGTATGCGAGTGATTCAATCTTAGTTTTCTTCACATTATTTAAAATGATACCCAGTCATGATTTTCTTTCTATCTCAGAAAAAATTGTCAGGACTACTTACATATCATTCCAAGCATCACCATTCACTTGTTATTCCCCGTTCCAATTATTCCCCAGTGAAGTATATAATGCATAGATGAAAAATATCCATTATGTGATAATGTTTGTGGTAGAAAAGATTGCAAAATGTGCTATCCTATTTCTTCTTGAACTAGTGGCTACCGAAGCAGATGAGTTCACTTTAAATATACAAGAAAGGTTTGTCAAGTAGATGAGCAACATTTGATATCAGATGTGGTTTAGATTGGATTATATCTGGCTGTGCTGGGAGGGGGAAGATTTTATTTTGTTGATTTTAGGGCGGGATAAATTAGATCCGCGGCTGTAGCAGATGTTCACGGATTTATTCGCATTTTGTAGTAAAAATTGGGAATAATCCGAGGCTGGTCGTACTGATAGTTTTAAGATTTTATTCCATATTGCACATTTTATTATATGAAGTTAAACTTAGAATTCACAATTCACGCCATCAGGATAATTGTTTCACTGGACAGTCCAAGCTGACCATGTCCAAATAACTTTAATCCAAGATGTCTGCCATTGAACACCATTGTTGTATATAATTTAGGTATACATGAATGTTGTTGTTTTATGCTATTTCTGTTAATTGGTTGTAATGGAGGAGTGTTTGTTTGTTAATCAATGCCAATCTGTGTCCGGATCGATGTCAGCTTTTGTCCTGTCTAGGATGATGGATGTTTTATGTTTGGTGTGAGCTGTATTTTACTAAGATGGGTGATTATTTTATAACTGATAAATGACTAACAATGTGATTTTAAGGTGTTGACAGTGTTTCATCGATATACAATTATAATTATAAAGTTCGATTTTCTGTCGCGGTAATCCTTTATTAACATAATAACTCTTTCAAAATGCTCCATTCTTGGAGTCGTACGTAATATTGTTTATACATTTGACGTTCATTGGCTGCAAACTGTGTTGTAGTTTTTTTTATTTAGATGTTTTGTTATTTTATGATAGTTACCCTAGTAAGTATCCCATAAGCTTAGAGTAATTGTTGATCATTATAGAATATGGCTGATGTTGCCATTTAAATGTGCCATAAATTGATTGGATGGTCAGGCAGTGTTTGTATTTGATGGGACCCGTGTTGCTTATTAAATAGATTCTGCTTAAAATGTCTATTAAAACTTAGGCATGGTCTTTATTAGATAATCTGTGCAGAGATTATTTAATGTGATATGTAATAATGTGCCAAAATTGGCTTTGTGTGTGTGCATGTGCGTACATGCATGTGTGTTTTATTGACTACGCACCATTTTCCAATAACAAATTTAACGAGGGTTAGGCCATCATTATTTTTAATGTTGTTGCACTCCAGTTATCTAATAACTGCATTGGATCAGTCAATGTACAGCTAGATATCTTCCGTGCTATCAAGAGATTATTTTGTTCAAGAATGCCAATCCATTTTTATGTCGGATGCCTCACTATGGTGTTGTGCTGTAGTAAGCATGGGTTGTTAGATAGAAGCTTTTAAACACACACCGTTTTATGGCTGTAAATTAATGCCTTTACTGTATGTATGTATCTAGTGTTGTGGCAGGTTTGGATTTTTTGACATTTTATCGTTGTTACTGTCAGTATATTTGCCGGTATTTATCATTATATGGTTCTATGTCGAGCTGTTTTATGCATGGATTTTGCGTTTGCTGTAAATAGCTTCGTAATTATTCCCAGTTTAATCTACGGTGGCACTGCCAGTATTCTTCCGTCCATAATTCTGTGTTGTTGACCGATTCTGTGTGGGGAGTTAACTAGCTATGTTTTTTGGTGTATTTTTATTGTTATGTTGTCTTATGTGGTCAGTCTTTCCTCGTTTTATGATTCACAGCATTATGTTTCTGTCGGTGTATGGATGGTAAAGTTTGGTGTGTTTGTGCCCGTAAATATCCCTCACCAGCGCAAAAGCTGATGAACAGAATATTATATTAGCAAAATATTGAAGCGATTAGTATTCATGTTGTATGGTTAGAAATACACATACTTGTATGTTTCACTTTGTTCATTCCAACAAGATATATTCAGCATATTTTTGTAATATGGATTTTTGAGTTATTATTTTGATCTCACCTGAGTAATGGTGAATTGTGTTTGTGTTGCTAAACATTATTCGCAGGATCTCGACAAATGATAGTTTCCATTATAATGTCATAAATGAAGTATGATAAAAAATAATTTATATATTGCCGACAGCATGATGTTTATTATGCATGTTTACTTCATGATGCTTATTAGACTCGCTATATCGTCATGTGATGCTTTTCAACAATAAATCTCACTCTTCTAAAATGAGGTTGCAGTTGTTGCTGCTGATATTTCTTCATCAGCTCTCAATACAGTCCTGGCTTTCGTCTTAGCTAGAAGCTATGCTTGGCTATCCTAAACTAACAAATAATTTTCCATTCTAACATAACCCGGCACTACAATTAAAATACAAGCCCATATAATATGCTCAGCAAACCTCGGTCAGCCTGACCTCGGGTAGTTAAAAAGGTCGTTTTAATTGCTATGTAAACACATGGTCTATTTTTGTTCATCTAGACTGAATATAGCCAACTACCCGAAACTTATTTCCGTCACCACAACAGCCATTTGTGTATACGTAATATATGAACCACCAATCCCCAAAATACATTACTGTCAGGAAGCATCTACCTGTGTACTTAACTTGTACTGTCTCATTATATAAATTAAGAAAAAAAATTGAACCAGCTGTTCCCAAAATTATGTTACTGTTAGGATTTATTGAAAAAATTATATACTCATATCCTATCATAATAACCCTAACTCTAAAAGTATGAGAAATTATCTTGTTGGGATATTTTCCTGATTCGTCCATTCAGAATTCATCATGTTGGGATGACGCCTTTGTAATGTGTCGCTATATTAACAAACAAAATGAACCCCCCCAAATCAGGATCGTCATCAGCCATGTGTGATTACATAATTTTTAATGTATCAATACAATAACAACCAAATTAGTGTGCTATCCCCTCAAAAAAATTACTGTCAGCTAAAGTGCCACAGATGTACCTAACTTGTCTAACTGTAATTACAAACAAAATGAACAAGCTATACCACAAATATCTGAATTGTATCTAAACACATTCAAAATGAACCAGCTATAACAAATATTTCTGTCATCAAAACGGTCTTGTTTGTGCATAAATTGTGTGATGTTTCATTACAATATAAAAAAATTAACCAATTATTAAAAAAAACATTAGTATCAGTAAAATGTTAATCTCAATACTAGAACGAGTCAAAGGTGAGCCACAAAAACTTGGATGTAAGCAAACCAGCCATGAGTCTATATATCATGTAATATCTGAATAATAGTATAAACATAAACAGAATCAAGCAGCTATCCACAAAATAACTGTCAACAAGCATTAGAATCATAAAGAAATGAATCAGAGACACCCACAACACATTACTGTAAACAACAAACTGTATGAATTTAACATGTAATATGTCTCACTGTAATTACAATTAAAACAAACCGTCTATTAAAAAATTTGAACCAAACAAAATGAATCGACTATCTCTAAACCATTACCTTCAGTAAAAGAGTTTATGTCTAAACATCATGGAAGAGCCCATTATAATCACAAACAAAATGAACCAGTTGTATCCAAAATAGATTTCTGTTAGCAAACCAGCCATGTGTGTAGTTGACTTGTCATGTCTCCATATTAACTACAAACAAAATAAACCAGGAATATTTTACTTGTATTCGTCTATCTTAGAACCGCAGAAACTCGTTGCTTATTGTGTGTGGCATCATTTATCCGTTTTCCCTTCTTGTACGCACTTCTGCTTCTAGGTAGAGAATTGCGTACAAAATTCGACTGGTTTGGATTCCACAGACTGATAAGCCTCTCAGACTTGTTATCAATGTTTTTATTTAGGTATAAGCTTTTGTGGATGTTCTGGTCTTGTTGTTATAACATACACACATAAACTTAATTTACTGGAAAATCTATGTAGAACAAAAAAACTGCCCATTGTTAAAAAATGTTGCAGCAAAAGGAATAAAAAACAGAGTTGTGTATTTCTCTTTCATGAGGTGAAAATTTGAGAACATCTTTTATTTCTGGCTTAGTGTCGAAAATAGTCATTTGGTCTTACCATGGATGAGCAAACTGAACTTAACAGATCGTAAGCCAGTTGCTGATTATTGTGAAGAAATCATCAACTTAAATAATCATGATCCGGATACCTGGCAGAGAAGATTAATCTGTGTACAACCCTCAAAATGCGTCAGTATTCTTTAATCAGGTATGGACTCATATTTGGGACATATGTCCAGGGGACAACGCCATACGGAAACATCTCACAAACAGAGGAATAAGTTGGATTCGAACCGTAAACCTGGAGGTTAGCATCACAGTGCTGTAACTCAAAAAACGCCAACTTCATGTTTTCTCAACCCAGTTGCTGATCACACTCAGAACTTGTAGTCGTGGGGCAACTCACTAAGGAAAAAACTCACAGACATCGATATGATTGGGATTTGAACCTTGATCTACAGGTTTGAAATGCAGTTTTGGTATGATCTGGGTTTTTGCCATTTGATGAAGGTTGGTTTCAATGAGGAAATCTAGGCTCACACAGTGTCAATAAATAATTTATAGGAAGTATTTTAAACTGATTTGTTACATCTCTGAATCACTGAAAGTCACTTTCCAAGAATGACTTGAAGGCAACCTTACAATCCCCACACACACACACACACACAAAAACACACCAACTGATAAAAGTGAGACAACGAAAGAAGCATATATTTATTATTTTAAGCTTGCAAATAATATGCAATGCATAAAAAGGCTAAGGATATCACCTTACTTGGGTCATCATCACCTGAACTAGGCCAAACTGTAAGCTGGGGATAGATGAATGATCTCGGCTAGGGAGGGATTTAGGCACAGGGCTAATTAGAACAAGTCACAGAAAACGGGTCATCATCACCTAAACTAGGCCAAACTGTAAGCTGGGGATAGATGAATGATCTCGGCTAGGGAGGGATTTAACAAAACCAGAAGTCTTATAAACAACACGGACACGCTTAACAAAATATCACACCACAAATTGGTCTCCCTCGGAATACTGTAACTGGTTTTGTTTAACGTAGCTTCATTTCAGATTATGTAGTCAACCTGCACGACACACAAAGATAATTCTGGGTTAATGTTGTTTTCTATATTAAAGGTTAACTGTATATTTACAATTTCATTTCACTGAAAAAAAATGTTTATTACAGAATCATATATATATATATATATATATATATATATAGATAGATAGATAGGTGCACATAAACATATACTACACACATATATACAGCTAGCATCTCCTACAAAACTAGTAATATTAAATTCCTAGTATTGCGCCAAAACTTTGTTCATGAATCAGTATGTTTAAATTTTTAAACTGAATTGAAATTGGGTTGAATTTTAAGTTCGTAATTACATCCAACTACAACATATAGCTGTAATTATATACGGCGATTGTAATATAAATATATTGTAATTGAATAAGATAAAGAATAGCACTGTTCAAACAAGAGACATCCATAACATCACAGCTTGCGTAGGCCATACATTAATACAATTTTCCTCGATAACAAGCCAATGTACACTGTATGCCGCCTCGTCTACTATAGCCATTAAAAATATAAACGCAACTATACGTGTACGGTTTAACATTGCCTACAACTCCAGTAATGGCAGGCAACAATTTTAACCCATTTTTAAGGTTAAAAGCCAATGTTAAGCATCTGGTTATGGAATTTGTTTACGACATCTTACTTCTAATTGGTTATTCATAATTGAAAATACACATACATTCATTCAGAACTTAAACTGAACATTATCTTCATTGTAATTGTAACCTATTGTCTGTAAATGATCCGAAGTTTGGACGATGACTGTCCCTTCAATAAAGTTTACCGGCACAAATCCCATCGTTAACTAGGCATAAAGCATCACATCTAGAGTAAACGTATACCACACACATCCTCATCACATCGTACCTCTGTAACACAGCCTAATCTAACGAATCATCCTTAGTCCATAGCCAATAATACTACAGCAAACATCAACTTAACGTTTCAGCTGTAGCTACAGGGTGTCTTAACCAAAAAAAATGGAAGTAGACTTCAGCAATTCTCAAAGGATTCTGTGGGGCTCCCCAATGAATGAAGTTCTGGCATAAAACCAGTAATCCGAACAGTTAAATGAAATACCGTAAGAATCACACGAAGACAACCATGCTATCAAAATGTTTGAAGTTAAAATCTGAGTTAAAGTTCTGATGTTATAATAAACTGTTCTATTACAAAAATATTTCCAACTGAATTATATCATTTAGATTTTTGTGTAATATACTGTGTATACCATTTCGAGACACCCTGTTATTACGGTAGTTAGGTTCATCTTGGACACTCCGACAAACAATGCACAACAGAAATGCCAACAACGAATACACGAAGAGAACGAATGTGAAAATAAAGAAACACAGTCATAATTTTAACATCTGCAAACTGGCAGCTGTGTCAGCTGTGGAAAAGCTATCAAATTACAGCCACTCAGTGGTGCACAATGGTTACGACTAGCGCTCTAAGACAAAACTAAATGCAGCATGATCCAACAAAGGAAACATATGCTGGCCAAACAACTAAACAGCTAAAACTAGCTTGCGAAAACAATATATCGCACCATAAATTATTGCTAAATGGATAGAATTACGAACTTGTTCACAGAGTTTTCCTAGCTAACTAATATCAAGCAGATATTAAAATTTTTGCCTAATGCTTTTCCTTGGATGCGTAATATCAAGGAGTGTAAAGTTGGTTAACCACCCTCCCACCCATGAAATGAACCAGTTTAATCAGTCAGATGGCAATCGGCTCCAATGCAAACTCAGACAAAACATATCAACACTCATGCTTTACAATCAAAGGAGAATTACCACTGCCACGGATGATGGAGTCAAAGATGTTCATTGAGGAGATTCTTACTGAGGACGTAGTTAATAAATTTGATATTTGGGGAAATCACTTGTGACACAGCCAGGACAACTAATATGAAGCTTATAACATAGCCTTGAGATAATGAATGGCAACTTTGTGTAATTTATAATCCAAACATAGTGTGCATCTTGTAACCTACATAAAAGTGTCTTCTCCATAATAACCTTTAAGTTAAATGTAAAGTCCATTAGGTCAATCATCACAAAATGATACGGTAAGTCTCCAGATGGCATTCCGGATTTATCTTGCTTTCAGGTGTCTCTCTCTCTCTCTCTCTCTCTCTATATATATATATATATATATATATATATATATATACACACCTATTTGGAAAAACTATTGGATATTGATATAGAAACATATTATTTCTGCACACAAACACATTACCCAATCTTATGATTTCATTTAAATAATGATAACATTTACAATGTTCTTATCTGTGTGGGTCTCTTTGAGCATCTTCATGGGGAACTATCCAGCTAACAGACAAAACAAAAGCTTTACCAAATGATGCTTGCGTTCTATACAACTTGCATAGCACAAGAGGAACAAGATTGGAATTATCTCCTGAAGGAAAAATGTAACATTGAATCCAGTGAGAACAACTGCTTTGAGGCAGGTGGCGCTGTTTATTGTGAGATTAGTGCGCATACAACTGAATAGATGGTATTTATAGTAAATGAAACTGTCATGATTGATGCAAAATGAGCATGTTTAGGCTTCACCTGCTTTGTTTGCTTTATTGCTTTCTTCACATGGCATTTGTATTGCCTGAAAGAGGTGACACAATGCCTTGTACACACACACGCACACACACACACATTGTCTGACATGTACAGCTGGAAAGAACGGAACTATGTTTGTACTTCTGAGAAATATGGACACATGCCAAAGCACTGGCTAATGGATGGCTTGAAAATGATTAAGAACATCTCTCCCTTATTCACAAACATGAACATTTTCATCAACGTAAGAAAGAGACCAACAAAACAAATCAGCATATGGAGAATTAAATAAATTTCCTAATTTCATTCTCTCTCTCATATATATATATATATATATATATATACATATATAATGTATGTTTCACTAATAAGAATTAAAAAAATAACTACAAAAAGACTGTTACTTAAATAATATTACCAAACAGTCTGATAGTCATATTGACTAGTAATCAATGTTCAAATGATGGCTAAACTGTGGAGAATCCTCAGAAAGATTCGGTGATCAATCCATAATAGATCATCACCGTGGGATGTCTGTGGCACATAACGCAAGAGAAACTAGGATGCTAGCACATGAGAGCTGAAGAGGACACTTTATAGCTTAAACATGACATAAACCTAAAATGCAACACTCTGACGTCAATGGTCAACTGGATTAAGTAAATAAAATGAAGAATCATCATCCTACATGTGACATGAGCACTCTATCTCTCCCCCCCCCCCTCCGTCTCTCTCTTATAGTATAATAACAATCCTTAATTTTTATATAAATATGTATAACAGATTCTTTAAAACAGTGCCATTAACAACATTCTATCATTTTCACACACACACACACACACACACATCTTTAAGCCTCCTTTAACATGCCCAATTCATTATTCAGTGTCTCAATAACAGCCTTATAGCTACGTGCAAAGACTACGCCTTCTTTCATCATATACCACAGTATATTTGTTAATTATGCCATGAAGATTTATATATGTCGCTACGTGCTCGAATCAGCCTTGGACTCCGAAGAAGACTCTTCCCGCTTTCCTCCATATTCACCTTCCCCCTCATCATCATCTTCCTCTTCTAACAATTGTCTGGCCAGCTTCACCGCTTGAAATTCATTATAATGCAATTTTCTCTTCTGTTCAAACAGTTTTCTTTTAGCTGTAAGACAAGAGCACACATCAATATAATACATTTATAGTGAAAAGAGTTAATTGTTCGTTCTCTAGAAATAGCGGCAATGTGCTTGAAATAAATTTGTATTCAAAATCTTCAGGGCATAAATAGCATAGAAAATTATTTCCTGAAAACATAAAATCAAACAAACTGATGATTATTGTGAAGAACCATGATAGTGCAGTTAGTTAGACTGTAGGACTCGTAGCAAAGGGGTTGGGGGTTCGAGGCTCAGTGAGCTGCAATGCTGTCATGTGGCGACTGGTTCACTCATCCATAAAAATGAGTACCTGGCAGGATGCGATGGTTGTGTGTTTGAGTAATGCTTTGAACCTATAATGGCAGCATGTGTTGTATGCTCCCTTGGGAGTTGAGAATATTCATTAACCATGTTGGGGATCTAACAAAAAACAGTCTAAACAATGCTAATTCAATAATATTATTATTAAGAGAACGAGAGATTTATATTAAAATATTTGACGTAATTGTGCTTTCTTCAACTTCAAGTTTGTTTTCTTGTTATTAATTATCAAATTGTTTTAGTTTATTCTCACGATATCTGACTTGCGGCATGACAGGAATTGTTGAGTGGTGAAAGCGGACTTTCACCAACAAATAATCCTTTCTATTAAAATAGACAAGAAAATATATGAAACTGTTACAAGAATTTGTAAAATTGATCTGGTCGTGTATTCAAACAAGTCATTACTTTACACACATTTTTTTCAATCCCATTTCAAGATATCACGGTCAACAGCCTGACCTGTAAATAACATGATCATGGGATCATACACTGCGAACGCAATTTGGAAATCGTGTATTACAAAACAGTGTTTTTTAATTGTCAGCACTGGAAAAAATGCTGGCATATTTTACTGAAACACTCCACTGAAAATAATTATATTCAACTTCCCACGAAGTATGGTACGTAATGCCAGCCAAAATATTTAGATCAAAGGACAACCATAACATTAATACCAACAATGCTTCTGTAATGTTTTCTACTTCCTTTATAAAATAAAACATACCCAAATGAATACCCCCCAAAAAAAAACCTACAGTGAAAGAGCAATTGCACAGAATAATTGCCTTATTACCGGAACCTTTGATAATGTGAGTTTAATATATCTGGACTTGTTTGTTTGTTGTACTACAATATCAATGTGCAGGAAGCATCTTTAGTCCAAAGTGAAACATCTCAAAACTGCCATTGTACAACAATATTCTAAACTCTCTTGAAAAGGTACCCTCCCCTCAAAAACATTTCTAAAACTGGAGTACCATCCAGGATGCACAATCTAATTATTGACTTTATTAAGTATGCACCTGTGGTAACAAGTTCCTGAAGCTTGCCTGGAGGAGCATATTGATTCTTAACTAATTGGAACTGTAGTGAGTGTAGTAAATAGGGAAGAAACATTTATCCTCTGAGAGAAAATTTTGTCTATTCTAGACCTAATATTATATCTAATGTTCAAGATTTAATATACACTGATTTGCTAACTGTTCCTGACAACACACAACCAGAGGAAACCAACTAAAAAGTCTCTGAAAGAATAAAATGTTACATGTGTTGAAATATTTGCTCCTAAACGTATTGTGACCATAGTTAAAAAGGTTGGCATGCCTGGTTTTTCAAAATGCATCAGGTGACCAAATTTCAACAGAATTACCAGTGCTGTGCTGGAAAAAAATGAGTGTCAAAGAAAATTAAAAAAAATTGACATTTGCAAATCCAAGCCTATATCCTGCAAGGCATCGTATCGCAAAACAGCTTCTTTTTATACATACCTCTTGATAAAGAATGTACCACAATATTATTATTAAATATCGGTGCCATATTTATTTATCAAGCAATCCTATTTAGTGATTACTCATCATGAGACATGCAATATCCTCCCCCACATAATTATCAATCATTCGAATACTGCTATCTACACATCACCAATCTGCTCACTGCAGTATCTACCATTGAACTTATCAATCCACCCATCTGGCTTCACCCACCTACCCATTTATTCACCTGCTAGCTTTCCAAAGAAATGTTTAATTCATCCAACTAAAATAAAACAATAAGATTTTATCGAAGTCCGCCATTAAGTTTTAGTAACAACCCATGTATTATAATTACACAAACCTGGATGTTATAAGGTAAAATAGGCTCAAGCTTAACATTTATGGTGAACAAACCTTTGTTTTAGAAAAATCTAAAGTTGTAATTAACATAATGACGTAAGTTGATATGGCCCAAAACTCAATATACAATAGTCTAAGGATATATCCGACATTGATATCCTAAGTGCATCTAGGATTCCATGCCCATTAATTTGTTTATATAAAATACACTGCCAAATATAGTCAGTCTCACTATCATTCTATATATGGCTTTTCCCGGCAATATGACATTTCAGATGATTTTATTCTAAGCACCAGTGTTTCTGTGATTAATTTGAATGTGGAGTATTGTACTAAAAGCATTTACTACATGAATGGTGTGATTGTGCCATTGTATTCTGTTCTGCAAACATTGCCCAATAATTTTGGTAAATTTGGGCGACAGATATATTTATTGTAAAGCAATACATACTAGCAACATTCCTATTGTGTTCCCCCATACAGTTGATTACAATTCATTACCATACAAGCTGTATAAATAGCAGTCAATGGGTCGTGGGGCAGAGCAGTTGCAGGCCACTACAGTTGTGGAGGTTGAGGGTCAAAACTACCAGCCCAGGTGGTGGCGTGGGGTTGTTGCAGGCAACTTCCACATGGGGTGGGGCAGTTGCAGGCCAGTAGTATCATTATTAAGTGGTGTAATGCTTGCATACATGGGTACCAATTCTATTTTAATAAATACCTCTTTGTTCCTCAGTTTCTGACTCATCTTCTTCTGAGCTTTCCTCATCTGGTTCAGTAAATACTTTAGCCTCTTCTGTATTAGCTAATCTGTACACAAAGTAATAAATATATATTATTTAATAAGGTGAACTTCTTAGCACAGACATGACACACAGAAACATTTTGGTGGGTGTTTGTACACAAGGCATGAAGGGCCCCCAATGTGGTGATCCTACCCATAACTAGTTCTAATAAGCAAGGACATGGTGTACAAGATTTTGTACTCTGTGCACACATTGTTATATATATATATATATATATATATATCCATGACACAAATAAGGTCAATGTTCATTAATAACTGTTACAGTACAATTGATTTTCCATTACTAAAGCTTACACAACATGATTGCTGCAGTTGTTAAGAATCAGCTTTAAGGTAGGAGGGATGTGATAAATGGCTAGTTGAATTTGGGAGAGAGTCACAGAAGAAAAAAACGGGAAAATCACAAATTAGATTTATTCAGTCCAGAAGATAACATATGTTTTATTTATTGTGAAGGAATGTTCAGGTCTTATGTGGTAAAGGTAGATGAAAGATAATGGCTTCATCTTGTCAATGGGTCTGTGACTGGTCATGCTTAGTGATAAATAAAGGTAGATAAAAGACACTGGCTTCATATCGTGCATGGTTTTGTAACTGGACAAGTCATGCCTACAGATTACGGTTTTCAGTCACAGTTTTCTTAATGCGCACAGATTTGTGACTTAATATTTACGAGTGGCTTCACATAGCCAGTGTATTATTACAGTGAAGGCAAGATGTATTAATAATATGACGTGAAACTTTTACAGTTCTCCTTTCATACAGGAATGTTATCTGTCATTTCTTAATAAAAATATATTGTATATACTCTTATATAAGTTACACTTTTTATACTTCAAAATCGACTAAATGGAAAGGCAATATTTGGCATAATTTAGGGGAAAATACAATAATATTGTTTTTCAACCTTAATAATGAATATATGAACAATAAACAAATTCATTAGGTGAGTTTTCTCTGTTGTCTTTCAAAGTCAAACTTAATCGTGATAACCGTCATGAGTATTTAATCCAATGGTCTAATTAGTGATGTGTTCACAAAGACATGTCATTACTATCGCGATATTTGAGCATGTGTAATTGAACGGAATGGTAAATGAGGCCACGCAAAGAATGACCATAGAAGCCACATCAAAGAAAAATTATTAAACAAACACTCTGTTAATTATTTCTAAAGTTGGCACATGGTAACTACTAATAAACTACTTCAACAACATTACAGAAACGAACACACATCAGCAGACAACCTGTATTTATCGTCACACAGTGGGTGAAAATGGCCTGGAATTAATTCGACCCAGCCATCGTTACAATAAGTTCAATCAGCAATGATTTAGATGGCACAGAAGATGATGTATTGTGGGCTGAACAGTAGGAAAAATCCCACACTGACTACGACGAAGAAGGTGACGAGATGTATGATGACATACGAACAGATACAACAGATGTTCAGTGAAGAGAGTGATGAGGATGAAGTTTTGGGTTTTTAATCAATATTGTTGATAATTTGCTGATTTTAGTGCATCTTATATGCAGATTCGACTCGAGGGGGGTCTTATTGCTTTTAGAAACAGGTGTGTCTTATACGCGCCTGCGACTTATATGTGAGTATATACAGTAGGCAGTAATTATAGATATTGTTCCTGACGAAACTTAAACCAGGAAGTTTATGTTTAAAGTACTGTTGAAAAATAAGGTTATCAGTAATTTTCAAAACATTTTTTTATGAATATTCTACATCATAATTCTCAACTAGTACATGCATCATTATAAATTAATCTAACAATAGATATGAGTTAATGTGTTGCACTGTAGGCCAACGCAAACATCAGTGACATATCTATTAATACTGATTGTAATACCCTGCACAAGAAACTAGTACCGTAATCTTCCGTGTATAAAGAGTACAATTTTTCACTGTTTTCCATGCACATTATTCACCATAACTAAATGTGTCAATTTTTTTAAAGAAAATAATTCGAGACATATTTTATTGTTAAGGCCATTGTTTTTTTAGTACTTGTTTAACAAAGTCGCAGATCACAGATGAAACCCCTTGCACCTGAACATGGTGCAGAAGCGGATTAGGCTACCACATGGCCTAACCCAAGATGGTGACAGGACAGTTCCATGTTGAAATTATTTTAGTTATTTCTACAATAAATCGGTCTTCAAGTCAAGAAATCTTGTAAATTAAACTAATCATAACTCCCCCCTCACCAAGAAACACATAAATAGTTTGAACTTTATGGAGATCTACTTAAAATCACCATTGAACATATTGCTGTGATAAGGCTAGCGCTTAAAAGAATATGTGCATTGCTATTTAAAAAAAACTGTAAATTAAATTGAACTGTGTTCAAGGTTATTATAATAAATCACTTAATTTCCTTGTATCTAATTATCTTTTCTCACCTTTAATTACCAAATTATCAAAAAATTTCATTATACAAGGTGTGAACTTAAATAAACTAGGTACGGTAAAAACTCACAAAACATTTTGCCTTATATGCGAGTCATATTTCTCACAATTGAGACAAGTTTGTTTATTAATTATAACATCAAAGCAATTACGAATGGAAATCAAAGGTTGTTACAAACAGCTTTTGATCTTTTTGCAGACCGTACGAGCAAATTCTGTACATATCAGGTCGTCACGACATGCGCAGGGTGTATGTAATTACAGAGAAAATGATGCACAACTCCAGCTGCAGATTTTCCCAAAACTAGGTTTTTCTGTTCAACAACGGGTGAGCATTACACATGAGTGCATGTTATACACAGAAGATTACAGTATATTTCTCATCACGAATAAAAGTACCTGTCAGCCAGACAGTGTGGATCTAATCCTGCTTCATCTGGCTTGCTTTCCTCCATGTCATCCTCGGCTTCCATCGCTTGGTACGGTGTTGGTGGCTCATCGATCTTATCGTGTCCATAATCTTTGTCCTGTGGATGATACGTGGCCAAAATGTTCATCTCATCCCATTTTGCCTGTTTGTTGCCAGAAATGCTGGAAGTACACAATACATCATACAATGATTAGATACATGTACACATTTACAATGAGATCACAGTGACACAAACATAAACTGATCTGATATGGCACCAATTTCAATTCAATTCAATCCATTTTATTAACTTCAATTCCAAATCAAGCTATTCCAGTCATGTCAACTTTTAGTCTTACTGAAGATTCCCGCTGACCAAAATCACTCAATTCCAAAGGCAGGGACAATGAAAAAATGGCCAAGAAGAAATACAACCACGATGATCACAGTTCAAGGCTGGATTAGTTATCGAGTTTCAAGAAATGAACGACTATTAAAGGAAAACGACACTAAAACACTTTGTGGATCCAATTCAAGATGTATCAGAACTTTTCTATCTCATTCTATTCGACTTTTCAATTCTAATTTGAGAAATTAAACTATCCCAGTCCCTGAACTGGATTCGTATTAGAGTTTATTTGTCTTTACCCCTTCCAGATTAGTCAGTGTTATACTTATAGTCATACTCTGCAGACCAAACTCTTCTCCCAAAGAGTACAAAAATAAAGATGGATTTCATAGAATAATAATAACAGTTAGGTAATATAGGGTCATTTATAATTGTTTCATAACAGTACAGCAGCCTTCTGCTAGCAAAGACACGTGTTACTATCTCTTTTATGACATCATAATGATACAATCAGTGTTCACATTCTGATGGTAACAGGTGAGTGAGGGCTCTGATTGGCATCAGTGCCGGTCACAGCTGGGATATGTGACTCACCTGGGAAACATCTCACAAAAATACAGGTAGCAGAGGTTTAACGCACCATTCTATATCCACTGAGCTATCAGTGTACCCTAACCTATGTTAGCACATGCCATAGTTTAATACAAAACGTTCTTAGCTCCATATTGTCAAAGTTCACAGGTATAAAAATATATACAAACACAGCATTGTGTGTTGGAGTAATCAGTGAATCAAATATTAATAACATAATAACCACTATAGTGTAGATGCAGTATAACATGGTCTCAGATACCAGAGTTTAATATATATGAGACAGAATTTGCTAAATGTCACAATGTTACATGTTGAGAGTAGCTGCTATATTTTGATACGTTATAATGTTATTTACTCTGAATATGTTGTTCATATTTAAGTTAATTTGTATTTTCATCAATATTTCACACAATTTAGTGATGTATATATTAAATAATTGTACAAAATCAATAGTTTATATGGGAAACGTCCACTAAAATTTGGTGATTTTTCACATCTTTTTTCCTCTTACATCATAATAAATTATCAGAACATATTCATTGACCTGTTGAATCTTATTTTGATATCTCAATTTATTACACATATTTCTTGTAAAACTACAATAAAGGTTTTCCTTCTGTTTGCAATTAATTATGGACGACATATGGGAGTGGTGTATTTATCAGTAAATGTCCACTGAAAATGTTACGACATATCTTTATTGTTATTTGATGCCTTCCTGATAATTCGCAAGTTTCTTTGACACGGTCATGTGACACAATTTTTGTCAATCCTCGTTATTTTTTAATGGGTGAAATGTTTTGTAGAAATAATCCATGCTAAGCGAATGATTAATGTTACGTGATACCTATGATGAACAAAAATACTAAATATGACAAGAAAGGTGATGAAATTACGTCAAAACTTAATATTGTGAAAACCATACCCATGATACAAACTGCCGCCATGAAGACCAGAAGAGGAACATGGTTTGAATATTTAGCAGAATTTGTTGTTGTCGTTATGCCATAAATATAGATCCATTTCAACATTTTACAAAGCCTACAACTATACAAATATTCATTTAATATAACGAGTCTGTCATTTTTATATTACGGAACTTATATAATATAGACTTAAATGTGGTTAAATAGGAGTTGCAATTGGAAGTTTTGTAAATGTTTTATTAAACTCGTGCTGACTGTCACGTAACAAGGACAAGTCCTGATACGAATGACGTAACAAGGAGATTTCAACAACATCAAAACTTGTATGCATACTTTTGTGTTGCATTATCCTGAAATAATAAAAATTGTGCTTTTTTTAACCCTACTCCAACAATACGTTTCACCCAAATAAGTTTGGTGCAAATTTGCAGGTATTAAAATACAATATTTACATTACATGCTTGATGTAACCAGGACAATTCCATCACACCAATAGTGCAACATGGATGGTTTGGATATATCAATGGTGTCACTTGGACATTCTGTGTTACAATAAAATTAATTTATATTATTAATAATTATTGAAAAATTAGTGGAAAAGTTAAATTAAAGATATGCTTATCCTGGCCCATATGTAAAAACATTAATACTACTTGAGGCTATTATGATTGGGATTGAGTGTTTTTTTTAAAAGGTGCATCTTGTTACATCATTGTGACATTTAGCCAATCCTGTCTCATGTACATAATGTGGCTGTGTTGTGGACATCAAATATTCTTTTTAAAAATTCATTGAGCAGATTTCAAGTTAAGAAATGACATCTCAACTTTGCTAAATCAATCACAGTGACCCAATCACAACTGTTCTAAGCCAATGTCTACTGACCACTGGATGAAATCTAATTACCTCTACTTCAATGCACATCTATAATCATTGCTTTACTTATAATAATAATAATGTATATTTAATAAAGCAACAGGAGCAATTCAAATGCGCTGTACAAATAATATGTAATATAATAATACCCCAAATAATATGTAATATAATAATACTATTAATACCCCAAATAATATGTCTGTAAAAACCCTATTTGAGATTTAAAAGATAATTATTATTTATTTGTGAAAGCGATATTGAAGATTAAAAATGTTCAAGAGATGACGTACTTCTAATATCTGCTGACAACCTATTGCACAAAGTGGGGGCTGCAACACTAAATGCACAATCACCATATGACTTGAACCGAGACAGGCTAGATGACCCAAGTTTTCTTGATGACTTTCTAATGGACAACAGTCCACACAGGTATTCTGGCACCATATCATTAATAGATTTATAAGTTATTAATAAAATCTTGAAATTGATACGCTGTCTAACAAGTAGTCAATGTAGTTTTTGAAGAATTAGGGTGATATGATCATATTTTCGAATATTTGTCACTATGCGAGCTGCACTGTTCTGAATTCGCTGAAGACGATTAATGTTATAATCAGATATGCCATATAACAGGGAGTTACAATAATCTATACGAGATGTAACAAAGGCATGGACTACAGTTACAAGTGCGTCTTGTGTTGAGAATGCTTTTGAACAGTGGATGTTATTAAGATGGTAGTAGGCAGCTCGGCATACTGATGTGACATGTTCATACATGTTAATACATTGGTCAAAAATAACCATAGATTTTTTACTGACCCATTAGGGGTAATCGAAGATGCACCCATCTGTAATGCTGGTGTCTTTAGGGATTTAACACAACATGGTGATGCCAAATATATAATATTTGTTTTATTATCATTTAGTCTTAGAAGATTCTGAGTCATCCATAGCCGAATATCAGCAATATAATGTTCTAAATTCTTCAAGGAAGAGGAGAAACTTAACTCATTGTCAGGATCCAGTGATATATACAGCTCTGTGTCATCAGCATACAAGTGATATTTAGCCCCATATCGCTGCGTAATAGTCCCAAAGAAAACGGGTATACACTTGTTGTAATTATTAAAGATATCTTGGTATATATGATTCTATTTAAAAACTGTGTTGATGATAATACAAAGAACAGGAATCAGCACTTAGTAAATATTTAATACTGTTAATTACTATAATTTTAGGTAAGTTGACATTTCATTATGTTACTACAAGACAACATATGGAGGAGATCTGAGTGGAAACAAACAGAGACAAGTGTACAGTTGCATCCGATGAAAAGACTATTCTAAGATTCATGACAATATAAAACTAAGAGTGTCATATCAGTGTTCAGCAGCCAAGCTATGGAATGCACCTCCAGCTCACATTCGTGACTCCAAAACACTGAAAAAGTTGCTGAAAATGCATTTGTTCTTGAGCCATTTTGGTGTTTAATTTCTTTTTTTTCTTAGTCAGTTTTATATATACCAATTTAGTTTTATACATATATTGTTATGAAATAATTGTATCATATTTCTTATATATATATATATATATATATATATGTGTGTGTGTGTGTTTTCATATATGTTTATGTACAGTGCTTTTGAACAGGCTTTAAGTATGAAAAGAGCACTTTATAAGTTTGGTATAATAATAATATCAAAGAATATTTACAAAGAATTACAATTAGTTAATTACACTTCTTGTTCCATGCTACTACTACTGGTAGTACAAGTACTACAAAGCTTCACTGACCGCAAACCACAGTAGATGTGGACTGCGTATCCATCGCAGAAATTGTCTATTAAATGTTTGACTGTACTTGATTGAATCATATGAAATGTGCAACAATTCAGATAGCTGGTCCTGGTAATGAAAGCTTACTGCAGCAGGATTGAATAGGTTTAAACGAATAATTTCTGGGAACAGCTTACCACCCCTAGTTATTAATGCTCTTAAGAAATGGCTCCCTGTTACAATTCTACCGAAAGAGCTATCAGATGGTGCACTGGGCCAAAAAGGACAGATCAGGAAAAATTATTAATAAACTATATTATAAGAGAAAAGTGACCCTTGAGAAAATTGTCTCTTGTCTCTGTGGTAATTTTATAATATAGCATTCCCAAACTGGCATCCGAGTTTTATTCCGATAGATTCTATTTTGGGCATTATACAATCTGACCATATGATAATGACTAGAATAGTTCTAGGACCTGTTACACCATTGCTTCGTTTATATTTTAACTAATTTCTCTCTTTATGAGGGTGAGTGATCATTTGTCTAGCTTCAGCCCGGGTGAAAACATTATTGGACACTTCTGCAATCATACAAAAACTGCTAAAAATATCTTAATACCAATGTATGAATATTACTATTCATAAACAGATGATAAAATGCATATTAATTATTTAAGCATATAAAATTGATTCAGTATTATTTTAAATAATGAAGAGGTAAATTCATTACACTTTGTTTCAGCAGCTGAGGCAACAAGTCTGATAGGCACCATGACCCAGATCTCGACCACAACTTTAGGTGTAATACAATGTCTTATTTATTGTTCTGATTGATTCAAGCCAGTTCTCTTTCTCAAACCCAGACTTCAGTTATTATTTAATGTTCTCAATATGTATCACCAGCAATGTCATCAACAATGCTGTCACTGCAGGACGATTCATAATTACAACTCTTGCGTTCAATATTGTTTCAATTGTTCAAATCTTTAAATGATATTAGAAGAACTACTAGAATTAATGTCAGAAATTAAATATACACCCTCAAGTCATCAAAAGCCTTCCTTGGTGTCATGTGGAAATACCTGTGACTAATTAGTTTGCACAATACACTTAAAGCTTCTATAAATGGTTGATGCATTAATATTTAAAATAATGATTTATGTTGATCACTATTTCACAGTTAAACAAACAGCTTAAATTACCTAAATATTACTTTAGCCATGAATTTCATTTACAGTATTATTATGTAAACTTCTCTATTTTATTCCCAAATGTGCACATACACACACACACACAATATATATATATATATATATATATATATATATATGACAGACACGGCCACCAGTTTCCAAGGATGATATTGTTTACAACCAAACATACAAAAGATTGGAGCACTATCTATGTCGAACACTTCACAGGTTTACAGTATCAGACACTTCTGCACTCATACAAACACTGCCATAAATATCTTAATACCAATTTATGAATATCAATATTCATAAACAGTATGAATATTAATATTATTCGTACACTGATAATAAAATGTGCATTAATTACTTAAGCATATCAAATTAATTCAGTACTATTTTAAATAATGAAGAGCTAAATTAATTATACTTAGTTGTTGTTCTGTTGGTTAAACAAGGCAGAGAAAATAGACACTACCTTTAGTTGGCTAATCATTATACAGACATGGCCACAAGAGTGCCTCTCATGTGCTAACACAGAATATTACAATAGTACAATATTATTACATATTGATAGAAAACCAACTTGTGTATGGGGTTTAATGAATTACTGCCACTGGATAGACTTATAGCTTCTTTTAACAGAAACACAATATATGTCTGAAGTCAATGATTTTGTTAGAAGCCAGGACCTCAGTGTCATTTAGTTTAAACATTATTTATTAATCCACAAACAGGTTAAACGTATACAAGTGGGTCATTTGACCCACCCCCCTTACTATCAAGTAGAGACCCCACTACTTTCATTTCCATTTCCAATACCGCTTTGTGCCATTGCAGGCCCTTGATGGCTACCAATAATTGACCCTGGTATTTTTTATTAACCCCCCCCACTTTATTTTTAAACAAAATGACTGGAAGTGATATTTAAATTTCAATCAAAGTCTGAACAATGACCTTTTAAATGATGAGAGCACCACATCCTTTCAAATAAATTACAAGTAATCACATTACATTGTGTAATAATATGAGTTAACTACTGGTAAATAATATGGAATTTTCTGATCATGAAGTAAAAAACCCCGGGGTTTGTTTCTATTTGGTGCCACAGGATTGCCTTCAACACGTCCAATAAAACCTACCATACGTCAGTGATTGGGGCCAAATGTTTAGAGATGACAAAAAGCTTATATTGATCTAAATCCACTCAATGCTATTTCTTTTCGGTTGCGTCTTGTAAACTGCATGATGAGGTAGCGGATCAATCCTCATTCATGAAGTTGAGAGATAATAAGATAGAACTGATCCAAATCACTTAGTGAGTGATCATTGAGTTTAAAAGACCAAAAACAACACAAATGAGTAAGTGATGGCTCTAATCAAGCTCAATACTGGTCTCACCTGGGACACATAGTGACATAGCTGACGGATGAGACTCACTTATTAGAGAAATGAGTCAATTAGCCCACTTTTATTGGCGGTTAATGATAATATATTTATACAATGCCTTATAATGTATCAGGTGGCAGTGAGGGTTGCCGTTGTCATCAAAATGATTTTAATGTGGTCTAGATATAATACTGCTCTTCTGCCAACAGAGTGTCTGCATCTGAATATATAACAGGCCACAACATTAAAACAATATCCATTATCTGTATACCTCAGGTGCAGAGAAACTTGTCAAACAATGTAGAGTGTATGTAGTAATCAAAAGTCACCGATACCAGTAGAGCACGATTGATGTTTTACGGCCAATTTTGTGTACATGGTAGGCTAAATGGGCCTAGCAACCTCCAACAGTAATGAAGTCAATGATGAAACACCCTTCCCATGCCAAGATTCGAACTCAGGTAGTAGTGATCTGTGGTCCAGTGTGCTACCAACTAGACCAAGGAGTAGAGCAATAAGCCCTGGTAACAACTTAAGTCTGTGTACAATAATACAAATATTTATTTATCCTACGGTATTGGTGTACTGCTACTGTAATAAATTATAGGCACACTTTCTTTAATTATATCTAAAGTAAAACAGAAACATGTGTGTCTCTTTTATCCCTGCTATGCACACACATATATATATATATATATATATATATATATATAAATGTGGGGTGCATGCGCCTGCACACACACACACACACACAGAGAGAAATAGATTTATACAAGAAACATCATGCCAAATCACGTCCTACTCCCAAACTAATGATATGTGTCAGCATGACCTGGCTAAATCAGCCTCAACCCAGACGAACATCTAATAATGAATACGAAGTAACTGGTATCATTGCGTTGTAGTAGATAGGTTACATGGTTCACAAAACTGACATATGATGTACATAATAGGAAATTATACGATACATAAAGGGCCACAATTCTGAAGTCCACAATTTTATGTCTATTGTCTACCTACGCCTAGTCAATCACTCACTGAACACATGATAAGTGAGTGTTTTATTTAGCCCCATTGCCAGTCACAACTGGGATATATAATGTGGCTGAAGACCAACTACACTAAGAGATGAGTAATACTGAGATTGGAACAGTGGGGAATTATAGAGCAGAGAATTTACAGCTCACCTGTGGTGGCCTGTAAAAACACCACGACGCCATTGCCGGGGCGTTGCTGGAGCAAGGTACAGATGTGGGGGGAGGGAGTCAAGGGCTGGCCGTGAGGTAGTGGTAGTCACACTAACACAGGAGTGGCCCTTCTCCATTGGAAGGGGGTGTTAGGGGCTCTCCCCTGAAAAAGTGGGAAAAAATGAAGTATCTGGTAGATACTAGGCCACTTTTTTGCCAAAACCTAAGTGCAGACCAATTTTCTGCTGATAAAATAGGCAATGTATAGCATAGGACGTCGGCTATGATTGAAAAGGCTATGAAATGATGTAGCTCTTAACAAATTCATGCCAAATTATAATTATCAACCAAGTTAAGCCCACGTGCCAAAAGAATTAGCCACAAAATATTTATCAAATAAAATTCCCATGATGATATAACAGCGCTGTCTGTGTGAAGTTATTGTTCTACCTGAAGTTTAGACATAATTGTTATTGTGACATGTAATATTATGTGTAACTGAACAGATATCTTACTATACACGAAGCTGTTTATGTAACTATCTCCCATTATCACCCATAAGGGTTCGTTTATAAATATCCTATTCTATCAGGATTCTTCGGATGTAGACGATTCTCATGAATAGGATTAATTGGTTGGAATCTAACAGACTCTAGGACTATTTCCTCATCTTACACATCAGCATATGTGGCATATTTATTTACTATCATTGTGTATCTTGATACCTTTATAAAATGCGTGAAAATGTTAGCACGTGTGTTAGAAAATATATCATCACTTATTAATAATGGAATCTGATGCACGCACGTATACACCTACAATCGCTACAGAGTGTTCTGAATCTAATGTATTATTATTTCCTGAAAGGCTGCTCATCTATGTAACTGGAGTAAGATAAAAGCTGATACACTAGCCAGAACAAAATACAGACACCAACAGACAAATAACCCTCTGACCTACAACTTGTGTACTGGAAATATACACACATATATATCAACTATGGTCTGGAAGGTCAGATGGATGTATATACACACACACACACACACACACACACACAAGCGAAAAGCTGCTAGTTTGATGTGTGCGTGCGCGCGCGTGTGTACAGGAGTGTGCTAAACCATAACCTACTCAATAACAACATTTACAAAGATTACACAACTAAACTAAACAACGTTCATCGCTGGTAGAGAATCCCACTACATTTTGTCCCACCACAAATCCTGAAAATGTTATGGTCAAGCAATGAACTCCCACAACCTAGAGTGTCTCATTTCTAACTATACCAACACACAGTATGCCATAATTATACACATGATAATGACGAGACCAATTTAACAACCCTAGCCATTACTCTGGAAATTATGGCATTCACTACCAGGATAGTTTATTTCTTAATGCGTGAAATAAGTTATCCATATATTTGAATTATCCTCTTAGCCAGTCACACCTGGGATATGAGCAGTAATTCTTTAGGGAAATGATAGATGATTATATACCAAGGTAACATATGGATAATAATAATGGCAGAAATGGCAGTTTTTAACATGGCTGACAACCTTAAATGAGGGAGATGCATATGGTATGTAATTTATAGCTTCACCCCAGAGATTGATTCTAAATAAATTTAGAATATATGGCACAGTTGGGGGAGAAAACCGAGGCGTGAACCTGCGACCTCCCGCATAGAACGGCCATAGCCATAGGTAAATAGTATCAGGCTCTATCCAAGAGGCGGATTCAAATGTTGCGTACCAGAGAACACCGTCAACCACATAATGGAGGTACCCTGGATTAAGTTACATAACCATGGAAAATACTCATCAGGCCACCTGAGTGGCAACAATTTTATTAGAACTAATTAATAGAAGTTGGTTTGGGCATGTTGGCACTGAGAGATGATGGATGTGACGACAAATCTGTCTGAGTAAGGCATTGTGCCTATAATGGGTTAGGATGCGTGGTGGATTGGAACAGCTCTGAGTTAGGGATAATAATACTGTAAAACACCTTAGAGCTGCTATCTAGCTGGATAGAGCACTATATAAATATCACATATTATTATTATAGATGATAAGGACAGTTTAACCAGTTATAAAACTATCTCAGTAGATGATCGATGCTATTATAATTCAACAGGTAATTATGCTTTTTAATTTTTATTATGTTTTTTATGATTATTGTATCTATTTTTATTGATAGATAGATATTTATTTCCATTTCCAAATATATATACAAGGTCATATATTAATTGAAATCAATGGCATGTTGATAACAATGTTGGAAATGGGGGGGAGAAGTATAACCAATACAGGTTGTCTTACCACTACCCCACAGATTATTGATTATTTTAGAAACATGGGATTTATCGATTAACTTAACAAAAAATAAAGTTTCAGTTCAGATAAATTGTTAATTATGTTAGATAATTAACTTCACATATATTTATAAAAGAATTACAATTAGATTGAAGCCACACTTCTTCAATGTGGTAAATTGGATTAATTTGGGGCTGATCCGACACGTGAAGTCAAAGTTTTGGTGTGGAACGCATTTTGTCTACATTCGGTTTAGTACACCCTAAACTGAAGAACAGACAAGGCAAGGAAACTTGTGTTCATAAAGAAACTGTTAAACCAATGTTCTTAAACTGATAATATAAATAAAATATAAAAAGGTCTTCATTAGTTTTGTGTCTTAGGAAATGTTTAACTGTTTTTTTTAAATGATGATTTTTTTGCAACCCTGGGTTTCAAGGAATATTATAACTCAGTCCAACAATATATTCACTTACATATTAAATATGATTCTGGAGCACTGCTTTGCTCAGACCTGAAATATATCTTCAAATTGTCTATTCCCTAGCTAAAACAACAAAGCTGATCAGAAGAAATATCATACACACAGCAATACTGGACAATTGGCTTCAGATATCACAAGCTCACCTGAAGTTGTAGGGTGTTGAATAATTTTTGTTCAATATTTCAATAAACCAAATATAATTTTCATACAATTAAAGCTTCTACTATGTGTGGCTGCAGATCAGTGATGACATGCTTAACCTTAGATATAGCTTAATCGCTGGTATCACAACTGGCTAGAACTAATTGTCTCCCTGGTTATCAGTTCATCACTTAATTATGCAGGTGTCAGTATATGTGTTAGCTGAGGCAATAATGTTAGAGCAGTAGTTTTGCTTTTGGAATCGAAAATCAAAACAAAAAGTTTAGCAATTAATTCCTTATTTCAGATATTTAAATATAAAACATAATTGTTATTTATTGTTTAAAAGGGAAACTGCACAGATCAAATAAAATATTAAATACACAATCTAAAACAAAAAATTTTACTCTGAAATAAAGGTTACTGACAATTATCAACAGAAAAATCAGTTGTTACAGCTTCACTATTTGACAGCAATAATTTAAATACTGAATAATAATATTTAATATATAATTTAACCAAATAGCCTAATAGGACACATATTATGGTCTTCATATATACATCATCAGCTTCAGCTCATATTATAAATATCTATAATTACTTGATTTATCCGATATATGCTGCAAAATTACGTGTAACTTTACAAATAATTATGTATAGATATTGCATACATTGATTAAGATTAACGAAAATAAATTAAAACATTTATGGAAATGATCATCGACATTACTCAGTAAAATAAATCATTTCAAGATAAACAATTTTGGCTGTAAACTAAATTTAAACTAGCATTGTTATTCTTCGCGCGGACGACTTCCTAACAATCATACAATGTTCAATCACTGCCAAAACACACCGTGACGGCGTGAGTGAGTCAGTGAGTGACACCCACACAGTGACATACCATTAAATATTTAATTGCTTGCAAGAAAATATTTAAATACAACTTACACCAAACTATCCACGTTAAAGTTACTGCAATTACGCCATTAATTATTATTGTAATTTGGCGAAATACACCCATCTGTATGGCACTATGTGACTGTGGGGTGTGGTGTTTCTTTAATCGACCATCCGTCTGCCAACGTTGAACATGAACACTTAGATCTAAGTCTTAGCAATAAAATAATCCTTCAGACAATATGCATAAAATCAGAAGAAATCACAGAAAACAATTCCCAGTTAATAAACAGCGGGTTCAATGCAGAAAGTATACTCACTCATGATGACCAGCTTTATCAAAACTGGATGACGGCTTTAATATCCCTTTCGCAGGTTTTCGATCTGTCGCCATCCTTGAAACCTTTTTGACATGCGCACTGGAGCATTAGGTGTTCCTGTTTACCATAAAGACCAGCGGTCAGAGTTTATCATCACCAGCCGAGACTATAGGTAGAAGAGCTATACTGAGAATCGTATATACTCCCAGAATATGTAATGATCGAGTGGCTGGTTAAGTGGATGGTTAGGGTTTATTAATTAATTGAGTGATTGCGTGAGTGAGTGTTTGAGTGATTTGTTGAGCCTCATATCTAGACAATACTGGAACACATGACCGTCTCGGACATTATGCTCCCTGCATTAATACGATTATAAGACTTTTTAATCATAGATGGAATTAATATCTCGCAGATAATATCTGAGATATGAGTAACACGATGTTTAATCTCAAAATCTAGATAACTGCAGCCACGGGGTTGAATAGTTCGAAGCTGGGAGTGCGTGTGGGAGCGCGCACACACGGACATGTAGACAGTCACTTTATCTACATACATATTTCGCATTAACTGCTTGTTCAACTAAACAGTGTATATGCCATATATTTAGTTGAGAATCGTACGTTCTATTGAGCTCGGGTTAATTAAAGGTATAAATGTGCACGTTGAACTTTGGTCTATGACCCAGTGACCACCTACAGGTCACTGCCAAACATTTTTGGCCTTCGAATAAACAATCTTACTAATTGGAATACATTCTCAGATATCCAAGGGATAAGAACACGAATACAGCTTCGTTTGAGGCTGAATTAAGATCCATTCTGCAGGACTAGGGAGTTCATTTTTGTCTTCGTGGTCTAAAAGGTTTCTGATCCAGTAAAAAAAATCGCTTTGGAGTCTTTGAAAACTCGAGAGTTGTCCTATTATTATGTTCAGTCACTGATCGAGACATGTACTCAACTAGATGGAGAATACATGAATAGGTCGGCGTTATTAGAATACAATATCTGAATATTATATGATATATATATATATATATATATATATATATATATATATATATATATATATATATGCGGTCATGGATAATATATATATATATATATATATATATATATTATATATATATACCCAACTAAACCCATTTATCCTTATATATATTTACTATAATATATATAATATAATGAATATAATATAATGTCCTATATTATATATATTAAACACGTACTGCATACAGCTTCGTTTGAGGCTGAATTAAGATCCATTCTGCAGGACTAGGGAGTTCGTGGTCTAAAAGGTTTCTGATCCAGTAAAAAAATCGCTTTTTATACATTGTATTCATTGGAATCTTTGAAAACTCGTGAGTTGTCCTATTATTATGTTCAGTCACTGATCGAGACATGTACTCAACTAGATGGAGAATACATGAATATCTATAACGAAAACTGTCCCGGCAGTTTAAGTGAGAGAACTAATCAGTCTCTGAATATACTACTATACTATTACTACTAATACTAATACTAATAATAATAATGTAAGTTTAATAAAATGTCCCTACTGATTCATATAATTAAACCACTAAAAGGCGCGATGCACGGGTATTAGAAATGTATTTGGATTTAAATATAAATGCTGAGTGAGTCCACGAAAAAGAAGTTTGGGCTGTCATGTTCTAAACAATTACAATTCCTAGATTTAAAAACAACGGGCGGTTAATTTTACTTTCTAATTAAACAAATATTTATTTAATATTACGGGAGAAGAAACTTAGAAAACAACTATTTTATTCCCTATCAGATGCACTATCACACTCAAAACAGTTCTAACTATCGGCTATCATATTTCCAATAAATTGTTCCCTAAATACTTATAATTCCCGAAACTTTCACGAGCCATTGCTAGTGTGTACTACACTCGCTACGGGTTATCGCGTGACGTCATCTTTAACAAACGTAGCGCCACAGCTTTGTTTACAAGTGTCCTGCCAAGATCAAGATAATAGACAAAATTTCATATTCCGGCGAAGGCTTTGACCTTCTCGGAGATATCAACCCCTACAACTTTGAACCACTTGCGAAAAAGGTCACAGACGGCAGCAGTTGTGAAGAATTAGCTGTAGTAAGTGAAGCACGTGGATCTAGAGCAGTCGCCTGTGCCGCGCACAACCGGCCCCGGTCTATAACAATAGTTAGATTGGTGTGTACCTTTTCGAACCCTATTTTCGGCCTATTAAGGCATAAATGAAGATCGTGACAATGTAATGTTCAGTTATTATCTTGTGGCATTATTTTGTTGTATTATATCCGTTGAAAACGAATATATAAAACAATAAATAAATAACACCAATCGATTATTGAAAACCGATTAATAACAACACAACAAGATCAGATGACATAACATGCAAAGCCTCTTTGGTGCAGTTTGCTTTAGCATTAAAATGGCTTTGTAACTGGGTGGCGATTTTGTTTTGCTGATAAATTAGACCCCATCCATTGTTCCTAGCATGTGTTTGTGTTTACAAACACTCTGAAATCAAGCGAAACTTGCCCCAAATACGCATAGGTCGATTATTGGGAGGGGCCTGAAATAGGGAATTTGCTGATATTTGTTTGTGTCGGTATAAGGTTATTTGGAGAAATTAAATAGAAAACGGGTATGTATGAGCAATAATAGGGTAATCATGGGTGCAAACTATTGGGCATTCACAAGTTCACACATTTATGAATAAGTAAAATATAAGTTATTCACAATTTTTTTTTACTTACGCCTACCCAAAGCTTCTTATAGCTATGTATTGTAGACACTATTAAACGGCTAAAACAGCCGATCTCTCAAACGAGTCTTGTTTTGGGAAATATTTTTGCTTACTCCATCCACTGGCAGATCAATTTGCACATTTATGAGTGGCACAATACAATATTTTACTCGTTTGACAATGACAAAAAAACGTAATACAGGTTAAAATAGGCCACGGGGAGTGTTCGGCGTATATTTGTCAAAGATGACGTCACATTCCGATTTTTCCTAATGATTGCCGATTAAAGCTGCAGTATATTTATCCATGTCAGATGGTCGCAAACAAGTTTTAAAGGCAAAGCTTTACTCATACACATAGCCATCACGTCCTGTCAGGTTCTCATTTTTACGGATGAGTGAACCAGTCGCCACATGACAGCATTACAGCTCCCGGAGTCTCGAACCAGTCACCCTTCGGCTACGAGTCCTACGCACTAACTAACAGCGCTATCACGGCTCGACACTTACAGTCTGACCAATTTGGGAGACTTCTTCCTGTGACATTTAATGAAACATGAGTGTCCACATATAAAAGTGGTCGCATGTAGCACCGAAATAGCCTTGGTTCGGGCAAAATTATATTTTGATGTCAATTAATCGCAGTAAGCCACGCGGCATCACTTGTTCGTGTGTCTGCCGCATTTTATGACGTATATCATATACGTACCTTTCTGTGGGTTAATTGAAAGACGTATATGTTTAGCTTATTAGTTAAAATATTTAAATTGTTACAGTGTTGTTTGAAACGATGATCTAAATGAGTGCCTATTTTTCTTATTTTATCTGATGTTCTGTCATCTATTGTCTTGTGTACTACAGATCGAGGGTCTTTTTTAATCCTTAATTTTAGAAGCATACACATGCCTTGTTCGGATGATTACATAGTGATAGAATGGCAAATTATCATTTCTGTGCCGATGACGGGGAACTGGATCTATATCATTGGATACTGAAAATTACTTAAATATTCCCTCTTCCTGAGGGATATTAATTGCTGATAATCTGCAATGTATGACTCAAAATCTTCTTCAATTAAATGATGATAAAATAGATAGTATTCGTTTGGCTTCCCCGCGTTATCACAAACACCTAGCTCGATGAGTATTCCATATCCTTAATGAGCCAGTAAATTATCTAAGGGCTATTTTTTTGCAAACTTATATCTTAATCTGAATCAACAAATATGTCACATCAGAATAGCGAGCTGCCTACTGCCATCTTAAGAACGTCAACTATCTAAGAGCACCCTTCAAACAAAAAGTACTTACTTCTTAGAGTGGTCCGTGCCTCCTTTACAATAGACCGATCCAGGCGAAACGCGTTGCATCGGTTACCACCTGCGGTCTCGGGTTAGCAGTTAATAGGGATGGTACCTTTTCACTAACGGTAAATACTGGAAATTTTTCTGCAAATTATTTCATATTACATGGAGACTAAACACAATATTTATCAAGATATAACCTAATGATTCAGCGAACCGATCTTTCCAGATTAATGACCTACACAGCTAAACCTTCGTTATTCTTGCTAACTCTTAGGGGATTAAATAAATGATTTTAAATTTAAACTTTTAGCTGAATGTAAATTTATTTTAATGTAGATGTAAAGAGCAATTTGCAAGTCTTGGAAATATAAGTTTTACTTGTACCTTGGAACTAATCATATATGTATTACCTGTATATTATTAAATAAAAAATATTATTAAATTAGAGTATTAACACCCTTGACATTTACATGTAGTAAACGTTGCACGAATGGCTGATTTAGAAAATAAAACAGTTAATTCATTTTTGTAGTGTGAAATTCAGCCGCATGGTGGCGCCAGGGGTAATTGAATCGGTCTATTCGAATGGTCCTTTTATATGGCAAATCTCATTATCACACCAATCGTCTTTAGGCAGCGTATTCATCATGGCGCAGCTCGCATATACTCGAAATTATGATTATTTATCACGCGAATCCTTAAATAAAATACTTAAGCAGTCTATCCATTTCAAACAGCTTTATATATATATATATATATATATATATATATCAATGGTTTACTGTCCTAGCATCCTAGTGGACTCATCCGGGAAGTTATCCAACGTCTTAAGTAAAATGTTATATGTCAGCAGGCATATTTATAACATTTCTTTCTGAATTCATTTTGAGTATCAACCACGGCTTTAATTTGTAATCACGCGCGCGCAGACACGCGCGCGCGCGCGCACACACACGCACTATGCACGTTAAAGACACTGAACAATATATTTGGTGACAGATGCACGTGGTCTACCATCTCGAAGACTGGGGCTGTGTATATTGGCTTTATTCCTTCAACTCAGTTGGTGGTACTGTGGCCTGTGCAGTGCATGGTGCGTCGAAGCTGCACGGTGAGCTATATATAGGGACTATTCTCATCTGATCAAGACACTCTGTGATATTTAAGACGACATCTCAATAATTTAGATACACCATTATATATATAGTGTATATCTAATTTTTTTGTCGTTTATCGGCGAACAGGATTTGGTCAAGAATCGTAATAAGTTTCGCGTACCTGTTGATATCCAGTTTAGTACCCGGCTGTGATCCCACATATCGAAAACAGTTAAACATCGCTCGTTTAGGATACGTGTTGTGAAGGAATCCGGGACATTTAGCCAACGGACATTTAGCTAACGGACAGTTAGCCAACGGACATTTAGCCAGTATTTACAGGGGGGGGGGACAATTAGCCAACATTTTTGATTACGTTTATGTGAGCTTTCACTATAAATATAGTTGTTTCAATAAATACAAAACAGCGTATGTAATTGTATTTTTGTAATCCATTGTACAAATGTAACAAGCACGAAGCGATGTCTCATATTCTAAAACTTGCTGACACGGATGTTACATATATCGTCCACAGCTGTTATATTCAATCGTCATAGTGTATGGGCGCTTTAGGATAATTTTAATCCAATTATATAGAGCGCAATATAAAATGTCGTATTATTATTATTAATTGTATTTTATTCAATTCATTGTACGAATGTTTTGATCACAAAGTAAAGTCTTATACTCTAAAATTTGCACAGACACAAACATTGCATGTAATAAATTCTTTATTTCTGACATGTTGTCCATAGGTGTACACTGTCAATATTCCTATTATTAAGTCTACATCGTATAATTTTAATACATTTGTTGGTATTATCTATATTGTTTCTATGTTTTTAACTGGGCGCTAAGTATAAATATATTTGAAATTAAAAATGTTGGGTCATTTATCTAATTGCAATGGGGCCCTTTTATCCTACTAGCCCATAGAAGCCACTCGTTCCAGGTGAAAGAAGTTAAGTGCCATTGGGGATGATCTGGGGAACTTGAAGGTACACCAAACCGAAGCATTGTAAACAAAGCCAGATCTAATTGTATTGGGTGATCCTTTTATCACATAAACCCATGCACATATTGCATATCATTATTTATAATTATGTATAATACCGGAGAAAACAGTATACATTAATATAAACATAGAAATTGTACAAAAAACAGCAATAATTATTATGTTGCTATAACATCTTATCTAAAGATAGGCCTATATTTGCAACATCCATAAAGTGAACATAATATTGGTAGAGCATACACAACCCCCCCTCCCCCAAATAACAATATAAATATACATGTAAGATATCAATTTTTGAATGTTGGCTAAATGTCCCCCCTGCAAATAATGGCTAAATGTCCGTTGGCTAAGTGTCCGTTAGCTAAATGTCCACTGGCTAAGTGTCCGTTAGCTAAATGTCCGTTGGCTAAATGTCCGTATCCCGTTGTGAAGTGATAAAGATCTCATTGTATACATATTATATTATGACTATATTGATTAATTCAGTGTGCATATTTGATATATATATATATATATATATATATATATATATATATATATATATATATATATATATATATATATATGTTTGTTAATATGAACGGCCGGATCTCTTTGGTCATAGGTACAGTGTATTGAGAAGTAAAGTCCCTCCCCATGTTTTCTCTGATGACCGGTCTATATTTATCATTCTATGACCCACACGACCCTGTGGTGGACATTGGCCCAACGCCGGGATAGCGTCTTTACCTCATCCCTTAGACCCCCTTATGTTTGGTGATAAAAGATAAAGCCCTGCGTTTTATGACAGGTCGTGATTTCTGACCCAAGCGACCCCAGGGGCCGGCGAATATTGACCGAACACTGTCTCTTAGGCCCCATTCTTTTGGAGATAAAAGTGGAAGCCTCCTGCTTGAGCGGCAGACGAATTAATTTTTATTTGTGGGTCTCCTGAAGAATTCTACTAATTTATAGTTTTATTTCCTTGACATGTCATTTAGGAGAAAAACAAAATTTGAATGAGTAGAATATTTCCTTGACATGTTATTTGGGCGTTTCAATGGTCTAGCTGGTAGCGCGTTGGACAACAGATCGCTACCACCCGAGTTCGAATCTCGGCGTGGGCATATCTGAAGGGTGTTTCATTTATGACTTCGCTTCACTACCGTTTAGCCTACTATGTGCACAAAGGTTGCCGTAAAACACCAATCATCATCAAAATCATCACCCTTGACATGTTATTTAAATTCTAATTGGATTCAATCCTATTTGGATCAACGCTATTTGGATCTTTAGTTATTGCTATCTGGAGTAACACAGGATTCACTTCTGGCTCCTTTGGTATACACAATGTATACCCGTTCTCTTGGGATCATTGGGCAGTGATATACGACATTAAATATAACTTATATGCTGATGACGCACAGCTGTATATATATATATATATATATATATATATATATATATATATATATATATATATATAATTTTTTTGAGTGTGTGCCCCTCTTCCTTGAACATTTTAGAGCATTGTATTGCTAATATGCGGTTATGGATGGTTCATATAATTTTTTAACAAATTAAATAATACTGAGATAATAATGAGATAAATATTATCGTTTTGGCTTCACTACACTGGGCTAAATCCCTAAAACCACAAACATTACAAATACATGCCTCACCCATGATGTGTCGGTAAAAAGTTTATTTTTGACAAATGTATTAATTAATATGTATGAACATCAATATGTCCCTCTTAAGAATATCCACCGTTAAAACGCATTCTTGTCGTACGGTGAATGCGCGTTTAATGTTACCGTTCTCCACTTTGTGGAATAGCTAGTTTCAGGTTGATATTAGAAATGCGTTGTCTCTTGAAAACACATCTGTTCAAGGTTGCTTTCACCGAGAAATAATGATTATCGTTCAAATCCACCATTGTGGTTTTATACAACCTATATTATTTGGGGTATCACGGCATGTACAGCGCCCTTTTAATAGCTCCTGCTTTATTAAATTTATTATTATTATTTCCATACAATTTAAATTGTTTATTTTAACATTTATATTACACCATTTTAGTGACGCTCAAAGGCACATATAACGTTGAAAAGGAGGATGCTAATGCATTGTTTATCATCTTCACCCATGATCAGTCCACTGCAGGACGAAAGCCGTAGCATGTTGCCTCCAAAGGTCTCGGTTTCTGGCTCTCATCTACCAGTTGACATTGCCCCAGTACTGTTGTAGTTCATCTCTCCACCTTTTTCATTGTATAATCCCCCCCCCCTTAATTTACATAACAATACAAAATTCATGACAAATTTTAAAATAAAATGATGTGGGATAGACTTAATTATATATTTATGAAACAACAACAAAAAATCCATATATAAGTTTAATTTTGTATAATTAATTGTTGTAGCAATATCATATTATTGTATTATTATTATTATTATTATTATTTATTATTATTATTATTATTATTATTATTATTATTATTATAAATAAATAGATACGTGTGTATATAGTTTAAACTTATGATATAGTTTATACTTATGATAGAGTATATATATATATATAAGTGTGTGTGTGTGTATGTGTGTGTGTGTGTGTGTGTGTGTGTGTGAGAGAGAGAGAGAGAGTGTGTGGATAAATACATATGTACATGTATCGCTATGGGGCATGACCGGTTCCTAATCCCCAGGGGGGCTCTCAAGGTTCAGCCTAGTCAGCTTTGTGGACAACAGGTCCCTGATAGTAGTAGGTAGTAGACTGTCCATTAAGTGATCAACTCTTTGAACTAGATCTCTAGTATATGTAGCAGACATCTCGATTTATTTGCGCATATGAATCGATCATAACCCATATAAAGCCCCAATAGGACATATTCTTATTTTGCAGTCGCTTTATTCGGTTATTATCGAGGATTATATTTATGAATTTGGTTTTTATTTAAGTGCGTGGGCACACATACATACACACACACACACACACACACACACACACACTATGACATAGTGAATACTAAAAAAAAGAGAATTAATACAAGTTACGAATTTGTTTTGTACGAACAGGTTAAGTTACCAAATGTTCAGAAACCGAAACGGTTAGTTTCAGAAAACCTATTAGACAAACTGCTGCTGACAGACGTCGTTTCGGGAAGGTTTTGTCGAAAATGAACTTATTTATGTTGTTAGAAAATTGTTGTCAGTTGACTTTAAGAGATAGTTAGGGTAAGTAGATGTTTATATAGATCTACAAATACACAATATTGTGGAAGCTGGTAAAGTGTAGATCTAATACTCGACTAGTTCAGTAGATCTAGATCTAGTTGAGTATACTGTATAGTCTTCAGACTCAGAGTAGTCTAGTGACTAGTCTGAATCTAGACTATCATGGTTAATCATGGTTATACTAGATCTATAGTCTACTGTAGATCTAATACTCGACTAGTTCAGTAGATGTAGATCTAGTTGAGTAAAGTCTTCAGACTCAGAGTTACTGAGAGTAGTCTAGTGACTAGTCTAAATCTAGACTATCATGGTTAATCATGGTTATACTGGATCTATAATCTACTTCATTATCATGATTATCATGCTGATTCTTCCAACTTTAGACTTATTTTGTAAATATTGTATCAGGAATAGTCAGAAATTATACTGTGTAGTCGATATTCTGTTCCGTAGGTAATGAGACTCTAGATCTAAGTCAGAATGTTACGAAGACCAAGTCTAAAATATTATGTATGTATACTATCATTATATGTGCTATGCAATTTTGTAGTATGTTATATATAGCCTATATAATATAGGGTTAAAAGCTAATTAGAATCCTCTGCTAGTCTGCTAGATCTAAGATGATAAGTAACTACTAGTCCTGAGAGTGATTCACTAGAGTCTGGTTCTGACTATGCCAAATATAGTTTCACACACATAAAGCTTATTTCATGATAATGTGTGAACTTCAATGGTTTTGTAGCAGTATAAATCGTTAATGTACTTCAATGTCTATTTTGAAGAAAAACTATGAACTTTGGTTCCTTAAATATATATATATATATCAGATACACACACCGACTGTGGAGCCCCGACATAAGCGTTTAACCAATTAAATGGACTCGATACCGTGGGCTCCGCCCACAACACTAACAACATAGCATACCTGTAATCTAAATAGAGATATTGCTATTTAGGAATTAATAAATTTTATCATCTCGTTGGAATGCTAATTTGGAGAGAAAACTGTGACTACTATAACCTGTCCCCAGACATAACTGTCTTAATAACCATTTGTGAACTTTTGTAAACTTACCATATGGCAGTGGTTTAGTACCCAGCAGGGATGTGAAAGTAAATATAGGATCTGATCTCTGCTGGATGAACTAAGCAAAAACACTTGTTTCAAGGCTGCTACCGGACAGTGGAATGTAAACACATCTTTGATGCTTACAAAATACAGGTTTACATGGGGATGCACCCACGATTATGGTCCACCACTTGATATCATCAAATATCTTTTTAGCTAAAAGCGCCTTGTGGTTAGGCTTGCGTTATTGTTTTATCACGTTAACACTTAAATATGGTGTTACCAATATACTGGAACAAAATCGTTCCATTGGTCTAGTTGGTAGCGTATTGGACCACAGATCACTACCACCTGAGTTCGAATCTTGGAGTGGGAATATCTGAAGGGTGTTTCATATTTGACTTTGCTTCATTACCTTTGTATGTCGCTTGACCCATTTAGCCTACCATGTGCACAAAAGTGGCCATAAAACATCAATCATCATCATGGTCATCACACTGACCGACTGTGCCACCCCACGTGAGTATTTAACCAATTAAAATTGTCTGGATACCATGGCCTTCACCCATATCACTGTCACACCACCACATAGAATACCTGTAATCTATGTAGAGATATTGCTATTTAGGAATTTACCCCCATTCAATATTTAGAACGGGTCAAAAACAAATTAATCCACAAATTAATTTACAATTTAATTTTTTAATTCAGAAATATTTCTTCCATGACAATCCTGCTTGGATTATAAATTACTTGGAGTAGGTATTTCAAAGTTGTAGGTACTCTGAGTACCTGCCCATGGTAAAAAGTATTAGGCAAAAAGAGTCGGGGGGGAAAAAACGGAATTGGAATTGATAAATTTGATGTTGAATTGGAATTGACCAAGTGGAATTGACAAATGGAATTTATCCCATGTCTGATTACAACCTCAGAAGATCTTTGAGGTCTCCCCCCCTTTATTTTATTCAGCGGAGACAGCAGCTCCATTTAATGTGGTCAGCCACTGATGATGTTATGAGCTGAGAAATGAATGTCTAGAAATATTTCGACCTTTTGAAGGGATTGAATCTTGGCTTAGAATAGCCTTCTTTAGGAGCACTGGTCACACCTGAATTATAATGTACATGGCTACGGTGCTATTTACACGGGAAATAAGATGATTTAATGACACATAAGACATTGGGATACAGACATGGGTCAATTTTGGAATTGATGCACAATTCCGGAATTGGAATGGTTTAGTTTAAAAAATAGATTTGGAATTGAAGTTTGATACAAAAAATTAATATGCAAAATAATTTACCGTTGAATTTTTTAATTCAGAAATATTTCTTCTATGACAATCCTCAACTATTTGGAGTAGGTACTCCAAGTAGGTATTTGGAGTAGGTACTCCAAGTAGGTATTTGGAGTACCTACTCATGGTAAAAATGCATTTGGAATTGATGAATTTGAATTGATCAAATGGAATTGATTGGAATAGACCGATCCAGGCGAAATGTGTTACATCGGTAACCAACCGCTGTCTTGGGTTAGAAACAGCTATGGCGCCCACTGTTAATAGAGGATGGCAACTTTACTCTAACAGTAAATACTGGAAATCTTTTAGCAAATTATTTTGTATTACACAGAGACTGAGAGTAGTATTTCAGCTGAACGGTTCCGTCTTTCCAAAGGATTTAAAACAATACTTATCAGGATAAAACCTAATGATTGAGGGGATTGATTTTTCTAGATGAATGACCCAGCTAAGCCTTAGTTATTCATGTTGACTCATAGAGGATTTTTTTAGCGTAGGTTTCAATGGATTAAATAAATGATTTTAAAATTAAACTTTTAACTGAATATAAATTGATTTTAATAAAGATGTTAAAAATATTTGGAAATATTATTTTTACTTGTAACTGGGAACCAGTCATATATATGTATTATCCGTATATTATTAAATAATTTTTTTAATTACATTAGAGTATAAACACCCTTGATGTTTACATGTAGTAAACATTGCACGAATGGCTGATTCAGAAAATAAAAGAGTTCACTTTCAATACAAGATATCATGCATAAATACCAATGTTACAATAATAGGAATCACCTATTGAATTATAATCTATGTAATCATTGATTTTATACATTCATATTGTCATGTCAGATGGCAAAGGTCCTACAAAAAATAAGTTTGAACTGGACAGGCTGGACCATGATAGTCACGCAAATTGCAATGAACGTTACTTAGTTTAGTTGCATATATCTATTGGATGAAGTCTATACCATTCCTATTAAATGCAAAATTATGACCTGGAGATCACATACCCTTAATCCAAATATAGAGTAGGTAAATAGCTTTAGTACAACTTTTCAGTATGACATTTATCGGCTACTACACGCGTAAACGCCATGCAACACAGTGATTCTTAGACTTCTAACCCGAGATCGTAGTGTGAAATTCAGTCACATGGTTGTGCCAGGGAATTGAATCGGTCTATTGACCCCATGTCTGCTGGGATATAAATCACATTCTGCAGGTATGTAGAATAGTAGACTCTCAGCCAGGGTTGGCTTTCTCCCCGGCAGAAAGGTGTTTCTCCCTTGCCGTGGGGAGATATTGGGAGAAACTTTGTTTTAAGGTGCAGCACCATAACAACATACAAACCAGAACATTCATACATTTGTACCGGGATACAATTAATTATTAATTTATTCATCTGTTTAGCAAAATATTTTTAAGAAAGATAACAAATATTCAAGATTTAATTGCTTTATTATATCATATTTGGCACATAGCATTGTATGATTTTGTGTATGACAATTGTGCTATTAGAACATGTTTACATGCACATTACGCAGGTGTGAAACAAAATGATGTACTGTGATATTGTTCAAATCCATATAATCAATAGTCAATTTCCACATCTCCCCTCAGTATCAATTTGTATATCATATGTGCACCTCAAGAGAGTATATGTAAATGATGATATTATCAATAGCCATGCGAATTTATACTACTGATGATCAGCCCACAATATCTGCTCAAGAATAACTAACTAATCCACCAACTGCTGAGACTGAACCCCCCCCCCCCGATAAGTGCCACATTAATCTAGTCAATATGAAGTCTATCTAACATATTGTAATTGGGCAATGCATATACTTCCCTGTAATAACAATCACATACCACTCACAGAGTGCTGCATATTTAATATACAGCAGTGTGTGAGTGGTATGTGATTGTTATTACACAGCAGCATATCTTCACAGTGACACATACATGTAGTTATTACTACAGACTACATGATGTTACCAGGAGTATTCAAGCATGACTAGATCAACCTCTTCATAGTTGATTGGGTATTTGATAGTGTTGTATTGACCTGAAAGTATTGCATAACAAAGCAGTCATTATCAAATCAAATTTATTCAGCATTATAATGTACATCACTGCACAGGTACCAGAAATAAATAATCTCAATAAGTTTATGGGGATTTATAATTAAATAACTTTTATAATAACTGTTAAAGTCTCTATTAATTGGGTATTTTCATGGCAACTTTCTCCAAATTTAGTTTCTGCCATTTCTCCCATGGCAGAAAGTATTTCTGCTGTCTCGGCAGAAACTAGGTAATTACCGTGGTTTTTACCACGATGGGGAGAAACCTACCAACCCTGCTCTCAGCAGCCCTGTTCATTGAGAGGCTTAATGAGCACAAAAATGTTGATTACTATTACTACTATAAAACAAATGAAGTCAGAATTGTTTGAAAATATTAGGGTTGCCAAAATTCTGGGCCAGTATGGTACAAAACAGACCAGTGCTGCTGGCTGGCAAAGACCGAGTTTGTTTCTTGCCTAGAAATCACCGTGCCATTTCAAAAATAGAGTATGATGTTCTGGTTGGTTTGTATGCTTCATTCTTTCAAAGATTACATTTGTAACGAAGCTAGGAGTGACTATATGAAACATCCGAAAAGCTAATAATAGTCAGCAAATAAATACCAATAATATACACCTGGTGAATCACTCCTCGACACTCCTGAAGCTGAATAACTGAAATCAACTGAACCCACTAGCTGGCTTCATGTTATAGTTGGTAGGTTGTGAATTGTTTTACCAAGGAGTGGTAGCATATATTACACTTTTTATTTTCTAATCATGTCACTCTTTAAGTCGAATTTCATTCGTATTTCGCTTGATTTCAAATGTATTTATTTATCCTTCCCCAGATATTGGACGAGACAAACAGATCATGGCCGGTTTGGGAAAGGATGAAGTAAAGATGCTGACTGGGATTTGTCCAGATGAGAAGTGCAGCACCACTCTCTTCTTTCCCCAGTATGACTCGAGTATCGAGTGTACTGGATGTGGCCAGCGACTAAACAAGTTCAGGATAAAAAATGTCCAGCCCGTCACTGATCACAAAGTGGCACTACACAACATGCTAAAGAACACCATCCTCGGGCTATTCAAGCCGAAGAAGGGTCCAGACAGTATTAAGGTTTTCGGAGTCTCCAGCTACCAGTGCAAGCTTCTGTCACCACTGCTGACCAGATATGGCATGGATAAAAGTACGGGGAAGGCAAAGTTGCTGACTGAAATACAAGATGGAAAGAGCATGTTTGACTGTAGTGTGTTAGCTGGGTTCTCATTTGTTATTGAGCCCGAGCACATCGAAGTGATGGGATATGGTCGCGATCGAACGGGCAGTGCCATCTATCTGAGAGATACACTTACCAGTGTTGCCAACTTCAATAACAACGAGGAGTGCTTGATTCCGATCCATGCCGATGGGGATGGTCACTGCTTGGTTCATGCTGTATCGAGGGCCCTGATTGGACGGGTGCTCTTCTGGCACGCCCTGCGGGAAAACCTGAAAGATCACATAACCAACAATCTGGATCGCTACAAGGCACTGTTTTCAGACTTCGTTCAAGATGGAGAATGGCGACACATTATTGAGGAATGTGACCCAAAATATCAACCACTGGACGGCAGTATGGGACTTGGAAATATTCACATCTTTGGTCTGGCAAATGTTTTGAGGCGACCAATAATCCTCCTTGATTCACTGAGTGGTATACAAAGTTCTGGCGATTATTCAGGTACGATGGTTTTATGAGATCTTTTGTTCATTTATAACGAGCAATGATCTGTTTCTTGGGGATTATTTTAATCGCATTTTTCAAATCTGAGTTTCTTTTTTCTGTCTTGGAGAAATTTGTTCAGTTCATTCTTTGAGACTGGGCATTCTAATAGCACAGTGCTTAAAACCATGCAAGTTGTGAACCATCGATTTAAATGGGTTTGAATTTGGCTCTTATCTGTGCTTGTGGATTTGTTTCCTTATGTAGTTGCCTTCAGCAACCAGCACTGAGGCTAAACAACTCAACTTTTTCCATGAGACTTCACTTGCTTACTGAATTTAAGTCATCAATAATGATAAAATTTGTAACAGATTATTTTTTAACTTAATCTGGTAATTTGAAATAAGATTTAAAATTTTCAGAAACTGCTCAGCCATCAATTTTCAATTAAATATTTTCTTAGCCCTACAGAAATATTGTCTTAAAGAGTTATGCAGAATTAGTTGGCATTTTATGATTTTATATTGGTGTAAAACTATATATCATCTGGTATTCTTATAGTAATATACCAAGCCATTTGCAGCCCTGCCTGTTTTAGAACAGGACTTTTTTCATTTCGCAAGCCTTGTGGTTGTAAGATGGGCGTACCATTTCGCAACCACTTGATTAAGCACAGCATCGGCATGATCAGATCATGATAAATTTGATCATGCACCATTTTGTAAAATATGAATTTATTATTTTTGCATCTGTTTGTATGCATTTATATATGTATATATAATGTCCTGAAAAACACAATAAATAATTTTTGAAAACCATACAGGGTGAGAAATGGGACAGTAAAACAACTTGTTCATCGTATTCAATGTGCAGTATTCTTTAAGCGTATAAATATAGTTATGCTGTTGAATTATATCACACTGGAACATTAGCCAGAAATGATGATTTTTGGTGTGCAAAAAAAAAATAGGGTATGCAGAAAAAAGTAGTCGGATTACGTGGCATGGTTAAACTGGCCATGTTTTTATTAAACTGACTGCACAAAACATGGCTACACAGCTGGCTGGCTAAGCTGATGCACTGAAGAATTATTCTGGTGCTAATTTTTTACCAACTTGTAACTTATTGATTTCTCGTATTCATTTGATTTTATCATATCAAAATCATTTGTGTTTAATATTATGTAGAGTCACTCCACTGATTGAAAGAAAAAAGATTAATCACTTTACAGTGTGTATATTATTTCCTCTGGGACTTTTTTATTGTCCATGATATGGAATTCCCCAGTTTATATATATTCATATCTATACATTAATTTAAAATTGACAACACTAAATTTCGATTATAGAGGGAAAAAAATGGCTAATTATTTTGAGAAACATTCCTTTCACACTTCTTGATTATGTACATTGCACAAATTATAGATATGTCGGATGAAAGTCAAAATTTTTTATCGTTTTGGAATAGGTTTTGGTGTTAAATGTAGTGTGTATGTTTACATGATGCAGCATTCATTCTAGGATGTTTTTCTTAAAGGGCTATTTTTAGTGTGAATAAATGTCTTGGGAGTAATTTCTAATGATACTAGACACTATAATTATATAGATGTGCATGTTTTAGTAATAGATCATAAATTTATTAAATAGATCAGAGAGAGCTAGTGGGACATACAGAATTAATTGATGAATCTTAGTTTATAAAGATCAGGCACGTCTATCAGGCACACTCCTACACACCAGGGTCGGGGTGGTTTCCTTTTGATGATGTCACTGGCGCAAATTAATGGAGGACTATATTGGTTAGTAATACTAATAGTATACACAGTGGATGATTGAGCTGTGTGAAGGGACAAAAGCTAGCTTTTGCTACTTAACTCAATGGCAGCTCTTAATTCACCAGAAGTGGTGATTGATTGTAACATGGAGGAATGGTTATGGTTGTAGTCGGACAGCATTCGAAAGAAAATAAGGAATTCTCTGCCGGCCATTGAAGGAGCAACATGTTAACTATACCATGACCAGTCTTCAGGATGTGGGTATTATATCGCTTAAAACTGACATGCAATAAATTGCTGTCACTTGATGTGTTGCGTATATGTATTGCATCATAGAATGATTATTGTATAATATAGGTATACACGTTAAGCATCTGCTGACTGTCTCTGAATTGTTAAATTAATTTGGGCTTTAAAAAAAAATTGTTTTATTACCTTTGATATTGAAATATAGAACTTGACTGTCTTTTTATATCAATTTCAGGTGTCTTCTTGCCTGGTTTGTGTGATCCAGAAGATTGTAAGAAGTCTGGTGTATTGAACAAGCCTTTGTGTTTGGCATGGAGCAGCGCTGGTCGTAATCACTACATTGCTCTGGTCGGGGTGAAAGGTCATATATGTGTATTGAGTCTATCATGTTTTCATCATTATCATAAAACTAATATCATCATTTTCACAAGTGTACATAATGTACACCTTTTCAGGCTGCCTCCCCCTTGAACATGTACAGTTCTTGTTTGGCTAAAAACAACAACTAATATCATCGGACACTTAATATTAGACACGTTAGACACCAATAGTCATTTTGAAGGTCTACCTCTCCTGTAGTGTGAGGACGGACGAGCAAAGGATTGATAGGCACTTAATTTATTTCATAATTTTTCAACATTAAAAAGCATAAATGTCTGTGCGACAAACTTCCCCCCCCCCATTACACAGTTTGTAGGTTTGATAGTTATGGATGGCCCCTAAATTCACAGTGCTTGACGGTATTATGAGGGATCACTCTCATTTGTTGTGATGATGATCGCATCACCTAATCGCAATGGTATTTCCACATGTGTGAAAATAAGATATTACTGAATAAATGTCCACCTTTGTTTGCAATTAATGGGAAATACACGTGGGAAGTAAAATATATGGTACAGTTTATAGATTATGTTGGAGAACCAAAGTCTTGTTACATCTTCATCATGACTAGCCCACTGTACAATGGTGCTTACTAATGGTGCTATCTTTTGTATCTCATCATGCATTTTATTGTAATATATCCATCACTCATTAGTAAACATCACCAGAGACAATATTGATCTTTTAATGTTTATATCCTAGAACTTGTCCAACTTGTTCAGGGAATATATATATATATATATATATATATATATATATATATCAGAGGATGGTAATATTCATTATTCAATAGCAGCATATGCATAATAATACCCCGATTTTAGATGAATACAATTTAGAAGTACCAGTTGTTTTTAATTCCAGTCAATATCTTCATGTCACAAGAAGTGAAGCTAATTTTCAGTAGTAACAGTTGACAATGACAGTCTTGTATCACATATGATCAACTACTGACATGTATGTATTAAATACATAGCTCAGCCTACCTACCTACCACGTGGCCATGTCATCATTATGTTAACAGTACGTGGTACTTGTTTGTTTCTGTGTGACTTATTACCAATCATCGTGTCTATGTTTTTTACAGGCTGTTGTTTACCTTGCCTTCCACCATTCATGATACCTAAGGTATATGGCATGGTCCAGACACAACTAGATTCATATATTCAGCGAGAACAAGATGGCAGTATTGCCATTGGTGGAGCTAAATGCCTTAATGTAAGCACACTAAGAATATGTATGTGTGTGTGCGTGCGCGTGTGTGTTATAATTAACCTTTTACCGAGTTCTTCCTAAACTCCAAACACTATCTTTGACAGACCAGTTTCTATTTGAATTGTTTACTATTAGATTAAATAAACTTGTTTTAACTAAAATTAGTCAACTTTTTTGCTTTTCTAAATCGATGGACAAAGAAGTAGTTGGAGAACTAGTATATCTGTCTCTTATTGTCACCTTAATTTATAGGTTTTTGTTAAGTTTTTTTATTGGAAATGTATACATTTTCACATCAAGAGTTGACATCTTTTATTTAGACAATTTTGGGAGGACAATTAACACCAGGTGGATTATAATTTATGATTAGTATATCTTATCTTAGGTCAAAGTCATCCTAGGTTTTATCATCCAAAATAATTTTTATCAGTGCTGTATGATTTAAATGACTGGCAATTCTTTTTTACATGATCCATTTTGATTTGTGTAAATACAAAAAATGTATTGTCATTCAAAATCATTTGTTACTTATGCTTGATAATTGTTTATGTATATATATATATATATATATATATATATATATATATATAGTTAAATTGTAATTAGATTTAAACACCATGTAGTCTAACAACATACTAATCAGTGGTTGGGAGATCAACACAGTAGAAGGTGTCAGATGAAGTCAAACTACTTCAGTGTGGTAAATTGGATGAATTTGGGGATGATCTGTAAAGTCACATCTTTTCTATGCAGTTAGGGGATCATTAAGTTAATGTAAGCACTTGATATTTAGCCAGGATTGGCATGTAAGGTGAGCATTCACAAAGATTCACTACTAATAGTTATCTCATGCTGAATATAAGCCAAGACTTTGTGTTAACATTTTGACCCTTATTTTGGCGGATCGGCTTAATGGCCAGTGCTATTTCAGTGTCAAGAAATCCAGTCATCGAGAGATCTATTGACACTATACAAAACACATTGGTATGAATAATGAATTATGAAAACTATTTTCTGTGTTCAAAACGTCACATGGAAATACTGCAGGGAAAAGTTTTTTTAGGTCGGCTTATTGGACAGTAACACCATAACTCATGATATTTTAGGCCTAAAACCATCCTCGGCCGGTACCAGAAACAAAACCTAACTCTATAACTTTGAGATTTAAGTATTGTGTATATTTATCAGTATACAATCATACTTATCAACAATGTCTGACAGAAAACAGGATTGGGTGTGGTTATACTTTGATAATACTAAAGTTTTGGGGAAAGCAATATGTTGGGCAACATACATGCAAGACATGTGGCAAACAAATAAATAAATTATTACATTTTTTTATATATTTTGTCTAGCATTTAATGAGAAAGGTGCATTATAATATTAGGTAGCAAATAAATAAATTAGTTAATATTTGGAAAGCAGTTTGACAGTCATTTATACATCTTTTTTATGTTGTTTTAAATAAGATGGTTGTATGGGTTTCAGTCAACAAGCACACCAGTGAAGAACTGATAAACATAAGCTGAATTGTAAAAAGACTATGCATTTAGGCTAGACTTCTATGGAATCACCCCTCAGCAATTAAATGCATACAAGTGACTATTTCTAAAAACGTTTGACCATTCCAGACTTCGATTTTATTGGTATTTCATTTTGGCTAAATAAAGTTGTGTTGATAATTTTGTTGTTAACAGGACAAATATATCCAGCGACTGATAGCAGCCATGGAGGAACTCTTCACAGACATCTACAAAGTGTCCACTTCCTGTGTAGCAGACGTACATCAGTATATCTACAGATCTTCTGGTAACTCCGTCCTTTTCTGGTCTTTATTGTAATGTATGTATTGGGAGCCAGCAATATAGACCCATTTTAGAGACTTCTTAACGTCATTGTTTCTATCTCAGAAAACAGTTTCTATATTTTGAGATACTATATGACCAGCCATTATTTATGATATTATGATCATTCTAACTAGATTGAGAATTATTTTGTAAAACATTTAATGGAAATATTTGTTTAAAGTTTAAATCATTATGATGTAGTGTTGCATTTCAGTTGTATTAGGTATAGGATGAAGTGATTTATTGTTTTGAAATTTGCTTTAGAATTCTGGAGAATTATATTGTCTTTACCGTGATTTAAAATATATTTTCATCCTACTGTGAAATAAATAATTATAAGTGAATTATTCTAAATATTGACATATTCAGTTTATCAGAAGTGTGACATTATTCAACACTGATAACATTATACCTGGATTTCATACTTGAATCATGTGTAAAGATTTTCAGGCTTTTAGCAGCAGTTAGGATCCATATAATCAGATCTGTATACTGACTTCGTCAGTGTGTGTATTTTTGGTGCAGCACTTTTGATTGTATGAAGGCAGCCGACTTAAACTGATATCTGTGTAAACACAAACCTAGTAAGATGATTTCAGCAACAAAAACAATTTATGTATAACATGCCAGAAATAAATGATAGGCTGCTTGATGATAGCAAAATGTCCCAATGTTTAGAATCACCTAAAAACAACCATTAATAATTCCCATGAATACTGGTTGGGTTGACTTGGCCATTTATAGTTTCAGTTATTTTTGTTTGGGTGATTTACTGTTATATACTCGTGTATAGGCCGCACTTTTGATACCACCAAATCGCCGCCAAAAGCGAGTGCGTCTTATATGCGGGTCAGACTAAAGGGGAAGGTAATATTTGGCATAATTTAGGGGGAAATACAATAATATTGTTTTTCAACAATAATATTGAATATATGAACAATAAACAAATTAATTAGCTGCGTTTTCACTGTTGTCTTTTTCGAAGCCGAACCTAATCATGATAACCATCACGATTATTTAATCCGATGCTCTAATTAGTGATGTGGGTACAAATATAAAGTACCAAATTGGCTGCGATACGAAAACAGCCACACTATGACTAATACAGTCGCCTCCATAAACTATTATAGGCAGATGTTGTTTTTGGAATGTATATAATTGATCTATGCAAAATGTGTGAGGCCATGTAAAGAATGACCATATAGAAGCCACATCGAAGGAAAACGATAACAGCAAACAATGTGTTAATTAATTCCAAAGCTGGCACATAAACTACTTCAAACAGCATCACGGAAACAAACGCACGACAGCAGACAACCTGAAGCAGCCCGTTGTTACCTATCATCACACACTGGGTGAAAATGGCCTGGGATTAAACTGACCCCAGAATTATTACCAAATTGTTCAAACAGCATGATAAATCTGACACTGACTCCGATGAAGAAGACGACGACATGTATGATGACACATGAACAGATACAACAGATGTTCAATGAAGATAGTGATTGTGATGAATTTTTTGGTTTTGAATATATATTGCTGATTTTAGTGCGTCCTTATAAGCGGATTGGAATCTAGGGGGGTTTATTGGTCCTAAAACCTGCTGCATCTTATACATGAGTGCGGCTTGTACATGAGTATATATGGTATATAATAATCTTTCCTTTTTCGTAATTAAAAAGTTACAAATAAACCATATCTATCTGTCTTAGGTTATGTGGGCACAGATCCTGATTTTGTTGTGGATCACACACAGAGAGCAGTGGCATCACAGCAACTTTTTCGTTGTCTTACCTGCGAGGCTTTATCTGAACATGCTGCGGATCCAGACTGGTTCAGACCTGGTGGTCTTCTGTATAAACTTGCCATAGAGACGCAGAAAATATTGGACCCCACAAAAGAATACAGCTTTCCACTGCATGGTAAATATGACAAGTACTCTGGTATATTTATATTTTATTATGTAATGCATAATTTATATTGTCGTTTGGTCAGTTTCTGATTTGTTTATAACAAAAACAACAACAATTGGAGCAAGAACAACCTTGACAGTAATTAAAATAATAATAATAATACAGATAAAATTAATATTTGTATTACTGACGATGATGATGATTGATGTTTTACGGCCACTTTTGTGCACAAGGTAGGCTAAATGGGGCGAGCGACCTCCAAAGGTAATGAGGCGAAGCGAAAGACAAAACAACCTTAAGATATGCCCACTCTGGGATTCGAACACAGGTGGTAGGGATCTGTAGTCCAGCACGCTACCGCTAGACCATGGAGGCCCCACTATTTGTATTACTGAGTTATCAGATGTACTACGGAATAAAAATGGATAAGCAAAATTCACAGAACTATTGCTGCAATGGATATATATATATATATATATATATATATATATATCAGTATTTTAGAATAATGGATCACCTAAGTGATGTAGTTTTATTCTATATCTTTAAAGTGGAGTTAATCCAGTATAGCTGCTTGGGACAATTAATTTGGTAGATTTTCATGTTGAATAATTATATTGCTAATTTGAGGTCATTTGGGTTTAGGAAAACTATCTAATCTTGTATAAACATATTAATATCGTATTTAATAAGGAAATTTTGTTTTTTTAAAGGCATCCATGTATAGAATTGATGTCAATTATTTATTTATTGTACAACCATAATATAACTATCCTGAAGTGATTAAAATGTCATGCATATTAACATTCCTTTTTACCATTTCTTTAGATTGCAGTTTCCTTTTTTAATCACATCTGTTAACTGAATGGGGTGGAACAATCCATTATTTTCAACAGACCACAACATAGGCTTTAAACATCCTCAGATCTAATCAATGAACATGACCAGTTTCTGAGTTGTTAATATCAGGTTACACAAAGTGTAAGGGAGATATGGCTTAAGGTAGCAGTGACATATGACTGGGTTTATGTTGTAAAAACACCTTTGAAGTCTTTAAATTTTGAAGTCTTTAAAAAGTCTTTAGAATAATCTTTTTACACCTGTTCAATACTTTGGTTGTTGAGTTTAGTTGTTGAGTTGTTTTATATATATAATATCTAAATGAGATAATATAAGTGGTATCATGTTAGGCAAAGGCTTTTAGTGTTTGGGAATATGCAAATAAGTTTGCAGTCCAGATATTTAATAATAATATAATAATAATACTGGCCAAAACAGCAAGTCGTTTTACATAGCTGGCTGACCTCGAATGAGGGAGATGCATATGGGTTGTAGTTTACTGCTTCTTCAAGGGACTAATTCTAAACAAGTTTAGAATTTAGAATAGATGGCTTTTTCGGTGGAGAAAACCTTGCCAGTTGTCTGGCTGAATGAAAAACTCCTCATACTCTATTGCAATGGCTGGTATTCGAAGCTTCGACCTCATAGCATGACCTTGAGTAAGGAGTCCCACACTCTAACCCATGAGACCACAGAGGCGGCTATGAAAGCATAATATTTGATAAAAAGACGAAGAACACAAACAATTTACTGCAGTGATTTAGACATTGATTCTTCTGTATATAGCTCTATATGCTATATACAAATATTTAATCAGATTAATTTTTGACAATATATATTTGATTGCATTTAATATATATATGATCATGACTGTATGCTTGCAATATACTGTTGTTTCATATGTTTTTGTATCAGTTTTAATACAAAAGATTTACTTGTTTTTACCACCACATTTTAGCATAATATAATTTAACATAAATAAATTAAAGAAAAACATTTGGCGAGTTGGTATTTACTGTCTACTTGTCTTTAGACAGTTAACTTGAGAAATAGTTTTATGGTATTGAACTAACTTATATAAATACGTTACAAATCATTTGTCGATATGTATGATGACATGTAGATTCATCTTGTTCATGAACATTTCAGGTTACATATGTAAATATGATGACAAGAAGAATGAATTGATTCCAGACCCAAGAAGAAGTCAGCCTCCTCAATGTCAGTTTTGTCAGGGGTAAGTTAGACTGGTTCGCTTCCTCTTCTTTTCGTTAGCTCATAGCTGTTGATGGATGATATCATAGTCTATTAGAGTGCGTTGTGCGTCCCAATACCTCAGACTTCAGTACTCAAGATATCTGAAACAGAAAACCAATGTTATGTGCTTCTGTGGGATTCAGGTCCACACCCAATTCTTTTTCATAGATATTTGTTTTAGTAAGATGATGCTTCTGTCAAAACCATATTCTGAACCGGTCTATTGTTGCCTTGGTTATACTTCTTACTTGTCAAGGATGTGCTCACTGTTTATGATTGTTCATTTTGCAAATAATATCTCCAAGATATAAAGTGATGCCACTTAATTTACAATCTATAGTTGGCACCAATATAAGTAGGGCATTGTTCCATTTAGGGAGGGCAGCTATGGCTATTTATTTCCAAGTGACAAATTTGATCCCTGTACCGTTTATATATATATAATATACAAAATCAAATTGATGTATGGACTATTGCAATGTAATAAACTGTTGTAGAGAGATTTGTCTACGTTTGAGTGAGATTTTTTATTCTCTGTTATTATAATACATTTGCCAACTGATCTTTCAGCACAATGATGCGTCATGTCAGAGGCGATGGCACGCCTGTTTACCATAATGGGGATAGAACAAAAACCCGCAGCTGTTCAACAAAGTGTCAATGTGGTTACAAACATTACTGGAAAGACAAGGAATATGATAACATTCCCGAGATGTGAGTCTATGTTATTGTTTATTAATGGTATCAGTAAGGTATAACTGGTAAAATTGTATAAAAGTGTCTGTATGCGTCCATGTTTTAGCAGTGTAGAATAAAGCACTGGCACAGAGAATCTTGAGTTATGAATTCAAACTCTTGATGATTCATCAAGGGACTGAATCCAGAGCAGCAACTTTTCATGCAGACCCATGTGTATTATCTCATCAGTCTCGAAGTCTACTATGGTACTAAAGTGAAATATATACACAACTAAAATGTTTTATGTAAAACGCACTGACCAAGCCAAGATGAGCCCAATGTCACTACATGAGATGTGACACAGTGTTCCTAATCCTGAGTCAAAAGTACATCAAGAGTGTCAATTAAAGACACAAATAACATGTGGAATATACACAATAGTTTTCTTAGAATGCACAGATCTGGAAATATACAGTATCCTTAGTGTGGGCATAGCTTGGTTGTCATTTTAAATTGTTCCTAAGTGTGTGTGTGTGTGTGTCTATGTAAACAGACAGACAGACAGACATTATATATGTAAACGCGATTCTTATTTATATTTGTATTTTTGGAACATCTAACACTAACAGTAGTATACTAAAGTGCACCCTATTTGTGACTAAAGTGCTGCGTATATGATGAACATGCAGTATTATTTATCATTTCTTATCTATTTGCTCCCATCTTTGCCTGCATTAAAAAATTATCTTTTTATGTCCCAATGTGGAATAAGTATACCGTTTGTTGCATATCTATTTGACCTCGTAATAAATCTACCTTCTTGATGAACTGGGGTTTCTATGAGACCAGATGTACCTGTTTTATAAACCATTTTTATTTGTGTGAGTCATAATAATTTGGTTATTGGTTTAGATGCCTTATCAACTGTTATTATTTTAGGTTGCCTTTAAGTTTGGATTGGGCTGGCAAGACCGTCCAAGTGACAGTAGAATGGTTTCAGTTCGAGTCTGATCCAACATTAAACAGCAATGTTTATGAAATAGCACAGAATCTGGTCGAAGAACATTATCCTGGTAAGTTTTGCAGCGATTTCTTTTTGATGCACTATGGTATACCATCTGAAGATTCTCATATATATATATATATATATATATATATAGATAGATAGTATCTTTATTGAGTGTGCATTCTTCAATATTATCTAACAATCTATAAAAGTAGCACATGGCTGCGTTTCTGATTGATCCATGTGCATGTTAAATAAAACACCAGGACTAGGATGAGCTGACCATGGTTCTCAAATCTGGGAATTAATACACTAATTCTAGGAGATACGATGACACACAAACAGAAGGGGCAATATTACTAATGAAGAACAAGTAAGGGCTTGATCCTAATAAAGGGAAATTCCTGACATTTGCTCAGTGTTTGTTTTGGGGCATTACTTTGGCAGAGTGATTAGAGCATTTTGCTACAAAACCTTAGTTTTGAATCTCACTCAAACCTAATTTGTGGGATGTTTCCCAGTACAGAAGCCCTGTGGCCATATTGCGAAGGTGTGATCAGCTCCCTCCGAGGCTGAATGATTTGACTCTACAACAACAACTCAACAACACCAATGTTTGTTATGACAGGCTGGGCTGTATGATTTTAATTATGCATTACTGGGATTGTCTTATTCCTCACAGAATGGAATTGTTCTCATATGAACAACTGACAATTGCAAGAAATATTTTCTGTGATTCTGCTAATAAAAACCCGTTGCTGCATTATTTCTCATATTAATTCATCTTGGAATCTAAACAAATTGATCCCATCTAGATTTAGATGTTACTACACCAATTTAAAATAAGCGACAAAGATATATACGACTTGCATTGGAATTAGCTCAGAGTATTCGCTGCAAAGAGATTAATATTTATTACACATACTGAAATAAATCATGTTTCTACTGTTGTAAATAGGGTACTAGTTTAAATGTGTTCATGTTTCACCTAAGTGAATTGTCATGCCAATGTCATAACAATATCCTATGGCATATATAAAAGGCACAAATTGTGTTTCTGTTCATCTTCTGTTGGAGTCTGTTGTCATATTTGAAATATTGCCTTTTACATTTATTACGAGTTACAGTTATGAGTTATTAGGGTGATATGTCATCACTGGGATTAATAACATTAGCAGTTTATCACTATAAATTGATGACCCAAAGTTTAACACCACACCTTTAAGTCTTCAATACTAAGGTAGTTACAGCCTCCTCTTTGATAGTTACAGCCTTCTCTTTGATAGTTACCACCTCCCCCCTCTCTCTCTCTTTCTCTCTCTCTCTCTCTCTCTCTATATATATATATATATATATTGGATGATATTTATTTGTTGGAATACAATCCAATATGCAGCTGTTGTATTATTTTTCTGAAAACATCCATGACCAGATCAATACGGACAAGTCTGTACAAAAAAAACATGCATGCAATATGTTGGACAGTGCATGCCTTGTCCAATAACAACCAATTCCTTATGTAGGAGTTTTGCAGTTGGCTGAAACAAATGAAATACCTTGAGAATGAGAAGTCATTTGTTTAAGCATGTACATATTTAATGCTAGAACCTCCCTCACCAATGATAGAATGTCTTTTTTTCATGGGGCCAATTACTTTTAACTGCTATAAAAAATAAGATGTATCATTAAAAAATTTAGATCAAAATCACTTCTGTGCAATAACCGAAATGTATCCTAGTAATAATAATCTATGTTAATAATGCATACAGGTGAGTTCGGCAGTGAACGCTTGACCCAGCAGATTGTTGACAGGATTCTGCAACTGACCGCGAAGAAAGAAGTCGTTGATGTGCCAAAAATGGTTCAAGATCCAAGTGAAGGTCAAGGACATTCTTCTGATGATGCCTGGTCACCAGAAGTGGCATCCAAGATTATACTGACCGGACGACAGGTAGTTGTTTCTTTCTCTCTCTCTCTCTCTCTCTCTCTCTCTCTCTCTGTGTGTCTGTGTTTGTGTGTGTGTGTGTCTGTCTGTCTCTCTCTGTGTGTGTGTGGAATAATTTAGCATTTATTATACGCTCTGTTATTGCTGTATATGCACATAGGTTTACTTATCAATTGTATTTTTATTCTTCATGACAGTATGTACTGGCACTGTCCAGGACAGTTGATGGACAATTGATTTTTTGGTTGTTTTGTCCATTTTTCTAACATACCAATCAACCACAATTTACAAAGTACTGTGTTTTAAGTTGGTTTATTAGGTGGCGCGTAGCAAATATTATGTTATGCATGTAGTAGTTCAACAATGATTCAAGCACACTTTTCACTGGCCAGTGATGCGACACACCCACGCTTTTGACCAATCATGCATCACATTTCTCATAACATCTACTGAGCAGTAAAACCCAAACCATGCAGAATATATGTTTGCCTAACATATGGTTTTACCCCTACTTGATTCTCCTAAACAACTTCTTCTTCTGATATTAAATCCTGAAAACGTGATCCTGATTGAGGACATGGTCATACAACTCATTTATATGCTGTTAGCAAACTCACTCGTAATAGAATATCCAGATACGACAGGCTGGGAAAATATGGCCAATCAGTATTTTTGGTTTCACCTTGAATGTTGATCATATGCAATGTGTTGTTTCTCTATAATCTTTTAAGTTTGATGTTAGGGAATTAGCGCCATCACTGTGTTTCAAGACTGACATGTTCTGTGTGTTTTAAGCATTAAGATAATAATAATATAATAATATGTGACATTTATATAGCGCCCGATTCAGCTAGATAGCTGCTCTAAGGCACTTTACAATATTATTATCCCTGACCCAGACCTGTTTCCACACAGCACACATCTCAATCACAAGGAGGCATACAACATATGCTGCCATTATAGGTGCAAAGCATTACTCAAACACAGCCATCACTTCCTGTCAGGTACTCATTTTTTATGAATGAGTGAACCAGTCGCCACATGATGGCATTGCAGCTTACAGAGCCTCGACCCGTGACCGTTTGGCTATGAGTCCTACGTTCTAACTAACTGTGCTATCACGGCTCGATATACCATGTAAGATGGTACATTGGCAGTTTGATCATGATACATTTGATTTAAAAAATGCTTCATAAAAACAATAACATCAAATGTAAAACGGAAAAACGAATGCCTCGAGGTAAAATTATGAAGACAACAAAAGTATCTACTTGTTTATCCTTTCCTAAGTGGAGTGCTGTCCTGGTATTTCTGATTATGATTATGGCTTGAATTAACTTATTGCATGGAACTTGTGAATTATATATTTTTGCATCTTTTGTATGCATAACATTTGGGTAGATAAATATTATGTCGGGCAGCAAAAAATCATAGTCATCTTGCCTGACAGGCTTAGGTGACTTTAAAAGTTAACGTCTACACCTGGTGTATCTAGGCATTGAATTTATGGTCAGTTGATTTCTATGAAACATTTTTATTGAGCTTGTGGTCTGCTTTGTTTAAACTTAATAAATAAATAAACCTATAGATCTGTCATAGCCTTTGCGAGTGGCTTCACTAAGATAAATGAGACTGCACATGTATGTGAAGCTATGACACATTACAGAGTGACCATTCAGGATGATGCAGTTAAAATTTAAACCAATTAGCCACAGCCATGATATATCACAAACTGACCAACCAGATGAAAACGTGGCCCAGTACTTGTGGGACAGTGTAAGAAACCCTACAACCAGGCATTGGGCGATTACAAGACCAAGGTAATCGATTACGAATGCAATTACTTCAGAATACAATGATTATGTTCAGGACTACATTAATAATTAATGCAATCAATTACAACTGCAATTACATTTTAAGTAATCATGATTACAATCATGAATACAAAATATATCACAGAAATATGAATGTGATACTTCATCTTTATTCACTCAGCTACGTATATAATACTGATATCACCCATCACTCTTGCACAGTGTTTAAACCAACCTCACTTACTGAAGTTGCTAAACTGATTTTATCATAACCCAATAAGTCCTGTTAACTTGTCGTGCCCGCTTACTGCATCAATATTAATTATATCAATTATAAATGTTTTGTCATATTTCAAACCGTTGATGAAAATAAACAGGTATACTCTAAATATCTAAAGTAAATACTAAGTTGGATTAACAATTTTATAGCGATGGTTTGTTCTATGAGGCACAATACGAACCTTTGCTAAATTGGGAATTTTCATTTGGTCACGTATTATTCCAGTAATAAAGGATATGAGTGATTGGATCAATTATGTTATTAATTGTTTGCTTTAATAATTTAGTTGATATTTCATCATGGCCAAAACTCACTCTGTTTGTCACCCTCAATAACAACTTCTGCAGGAAAATTTATCGTTCTGCTTACCTGAGTGATATTGCATTTATTTGCTTGAATAATTTCATTGTAATAATTCATTTTCATCGATCATTTGACTTAATTAAATATATTGTTATATATTTTAAATAAATTTAAATATTTTCGGTCGTGTCATGTAGTTTTTTCAGCTCAGGAGTTTTAACTTAAGCTAAGCTCCTAAAGATGAAATGTTCTGAATGACTTCAGCTACTTTTAATGTCAGTACTGGAGTGAGTGAGTGAGTGAGTGAGTGAGTGAGTGAGTGAGTGAGTGAGTGAGTGAGTGAGTGAGTGAGTGAGTGAGTGAGTGAGTGAGTGAGTGAGTGAGTGAGTGAGTGAGTGAGTGAGTGAGTGAGTGAGTGAGTGAGTGAGTGAGTGAGTGAGTGAGTGAGTGAGTCGTAAAACATCAATCCTAACCTAGGTGCTAGTTTCACCTGGAGTAGCTGAGGGGCTACCCCATACGCCATTGGTTTTCCAGGTGGGAAGTTTTTGCACTGTAAAAACAGACTGTCGACAAGATGGTTACCTCCCAGGCTCATTCCAAGGCCCTGCCTTTGTGGAGGCTCTGGGGGTTCAGCTCTCTTAATGTTATTATTTATATTGGGGCTGGGTTGTTCTGGGCTCCACACCCTCTGTTACCTCTGTGGGATTATAGGATTTGGATTAGAGATGAATTAGCGATGAATGTAGATAGCTTACTGAGACTATTCAACTTCTTCGCTTATAGTGTAATGGCGTCTGTCTGTTGGCACAAAAACATCTTACAGTATTACGTTGTTTTAGTGGCATCTTACAACATAAAGGAGGATACACTTAAGTTATGTTGCTCAGTACAGCTAGCAAGACCATTTATATACACAAGTCGTTTCTTTATATTGATCTTCCAGTAACAATTCTGTGATACTCCCAAATCCTGATTTCTACCAAACTAATAAATATGACCAATGTGGTGCTTACAGTTAAGATGACATAATTCATACCTAAGTCTTGAGCCAGAAAAGAGATTTTATCGATAGATACTTTAAAAACCTTTGACGTTATTATATATTAAGTTCCTGTACCCTTTGAGGCCCTCAAAATACAGAGAATCGAATAATGGGAGAGATTATTAAGATAATGTTGCATTATGGTACCTCATTAAAATGATGGTAACACTAATGATTGTGAAGATATAGATGTTTACTATTTGGTGAAAATTTGACATTGTATAAACATCTTTTACTGTGGGCATTTTTAGCACATTTCTCATTGTAAATTATTTTCACCTGTTGATATAATTTTCTTATAATACCCTTATAATACTCATGAATTGTTTGGGTATGAGAAGGAACCCTTTTCTAAATCTCAAACTTGCATAAGTTATAATCGCCTCAGTAGTGCCACCTGGTGATTTATTTGGTGTGTGTGCATTAGGAGCCTATTTCTAATCCCAAACTTGCCAAAGTTATAGTTAAAATATGTCACTTGATCTTTTGCTTGCTGTTCGTGTCCAGCACCAGAATGTAAAAGTCCTTAGAACAGCCTTACGTCGGGCAAAGTATTGTAGTTGTTTGTTTGTTACTATTACAGAGCTTATGGGTGGCTAGGAGATTAGGTGCACCACAAATGTTGGTGGCAAGAATAACGGATTCAATCCAGCAAAGGGGTTGAAACTTATCCAGAGAGTGATGTTTCAGCTCACAGTATAATTGATAGAAGATCACGAACATCAAATGATATGATGTCGTGGGATATTGTTATTAAATGGAACCTTATTAAGAACCTCTACTGGCTCTAAGTCTAAGGACGTAGAACACTGGCAGTGACCAGACTGGACGTATTTTAATTATATCTTGCCATACTGTTGTATCACACAATAGGAGGGGAGGGCGCTGCAATTGTCCAGTGGTTACAGCACTGTGCTGCAAACAACCCATGGGTTGTGAGTTCAAATCTAAGTCAGATCCTTTTGTTGTGGACAGTTTCCTTAGGTAGTTACCAATCTTCCCTTCCCCCACGGTCATAGACGCCAAGTGTGACCGGCGGCGAGTCTAAATGACAAAAAGACAATTCACATTATTGGAAAGAAGTTTTCACACTTTGTGTGTCATCAATCATTCCGGATCACACAGATCATGAAGCGGGACAAAATCCAAATACAACAGCCTGAGACTAGTAATAAAAACTATCAAATTTTCTTTCTTGGGCGATACCATATCAGGTGCGTGCTTGTGTGTGTGTGCGCGCGCGCATGTATGTGTGTATGTTACTCAGGGGAGAAGTTAGTTTGAAGTAATTAACAACGTTATCCTGACACACTCCAGGTTATAGCTCTATTAACTAGAATAGATCGAGACTGTCTGATCGGATTGAACTCAATATGTTAGACTCGGGCCGGCAATAATTTGTCATCATTATGTATGAGTATATTGGGTAATCTCCCACACAATGGACTTAGCTGACACCACTCTGATGGTGTATATAATGCCTCGGTGTGACCTGGACTTGGAAGTTCTGCTGCATCTCAAGTGGTCCCTACTTATACTATGGCTAAGGTCAAGCGGTGTTGGACGGATAATTCTCTCTCTCTCCTGTGTGTGTATGTGGGGATGAGAAGAGAAATACTGTACCTGACCGGGACGCTCTTTGTTTAGTTTCCTTGGGTGGGCTCTGGTCTAGTTTTGGGTCAGAGGTCACCATGGTTGACCTGACACGACCGTTTTATCTAGGAATCCTGGACGATGGAAGCGGTAACTGTCCAGTAACCGAGGGCACTCCGCACAGTCGTATGGATTAACGTTAGTGTGTGACATGCTTGCATGCATAATCCAGACATAAGCCGTATTAGCTTGGGACGACTACCTGGTCGTAAGCACGTATACGGTATAGGCTACAGCTCTCGGCATTGGCAACAACGTACACTCTATAATAGTCTATACTGATCGTATGTATGCGTATTATGAAGCTGTTATACTTATAGTCGTATTATGACATGTATACGAAGCAAACAGTAGAATTATCAGTGGCTAATAATAATAATAATAATACATTATGTTACATCTACTCGAACACAGTCGAAATCCATCTGTAAGGAAGAGCTGACAAAAAGGGCCACCGAGATCGAGTTGAGGAAGCGGATTGAGGCCAAGGCACCACTGATGCAGAAGCGACACTCAAATGCAGCGAGCGGCATAACAGCCAACAAACCCACTTCTAAGGAGGTAACATAGAACTTAAATTAAGGGATTGTTTGTTATTGGTTTTTAAATATTATTTATTTGTTTATACATGTCTTCTGTGATGAGTTTTTTTTCTTCAAAACTGTATGTGTTGGCGTGTTTGTGGAAAGTTTTTCATTAAATGTTTCAGAAAGGAATAGTTTGCCGTGATATTGCTGATAAATGAATTGCCATAGAGAATTACATAATAACAGTAATAATAAATAATAATAGCGAGCACCTGACATTTTCAAATTTGTGCCACGGGTCACAGGTTCGATCCCATCAACAGGTCGAAACCTTTCCAGGGATTAATTTCTCTGCTAACAACATCGTGGGTGGCTGACCACGTTAAATGACGCTGCCGTTTCCACTGTCCACTGAATTGATTAAAATAAAGGGGGACGTTAAAACCCCCCTGAGGACGTAAAACACTCTGACAGTGACCACCCTCAGGGTATTTCAGCTCCATCTTTCCGTACTGCTCCCCTGTGAGTGGTGGGGGAGCGGACTAGATATGTACAACCACTCAATAAAAGGGACCTCACTGGAAATAAATGCTTACACTTTCGTGTACTATCCATGTTTTATGATCATAGATCATGAAATGAAAGAAAGTCAATGGTAATAATAATAATAAATTTAAATAAGTGAGTACATGAGTTGGGTTTAACCTCACAATAGCACAGGGAAGTCATTTAGTGTTGTCTCCTTTTATTCCTTTCTTATAAGAAGTCAGGTCATACAGCAGACTATTTATAAATGTCTAACTTCACATGGTCCTTTTTTAAACAGAAATTAAAACAGGATGAGTGTGGAAAAGATTCCTGGCCTACTACAATAGTTGAAAAGTAGCTCTATATTATATGTTTTTTACCAAACTACGCTTGTAAATATCCGGTGTAAATCATAGGAAACCGTCCCTGATCTAGATATCTCTCTCTCTCTCTCTCTCTGTGTACCAGAGTTCTGGAAGCTTGCTGCTGGTAGAACACTAAATTGTGGTTTACTGTTTGTTCTTGGGCTACTGAACACAGCAGACTATTATAGTATTATAGGTCTAGTGGTTATTGTCAGATCTAAACCTGGATACTATCCTTGGGAATCAGTGGAGAATAGCGTAAACAGGATCATTTTAGTTTGGTGCATGTGAGTGCTTGCTTCTTTGTATGTGTGTGTGTGTGTGTGTGAAAGTGAATCTAGAATAGGAACTTTATAGTATATGATTTATAATGCTTTCATTTTGAACGTTCTAACTGATATATCTGTGTGCCTGACTTACAGCACGAAGGTTACCTACTCAGGAGATCACATTATGATTTATTACCTGGCTGGTAATAAAAACTATGTACTAAAGTGTTGTTTAGGCAACGTAACTGTTTGAGTTCACCTCAGATACCCAAGTTGTCGGCTGATTATTATTTATTTTAGTATTATGTCAGTTATAATGTACACCAGTCTTTGTAGTCATATTTTTTAAATGAGAAGTTATTATAGTTTTGTTTTAACTTTTTGTGCAGGGATTACCAGCCTGCAGTCTCCATCTATCAGTTTGGATGTTCTATAATAGTTTGGCAGCTTAATCTTCCTATACTCCACTGTCCCATATATATATATATATATATATATATATATATATATACAGTGCTCCCCTTGACATAATGCCAACTTGGGAATTTGATAAAAGTTGGCATTATAAAGGGGTGGCATTATATGGGGGTGGTGAATGGGGAAATAATTTTGGGAAGCAACATTACATTTAAAAACAAGAAAAATAATTACAAACATGATATATAACTTGATTTCACATTGAAGTGATTTTTTTGGGCACTTAGTTAAGACTGTTCTGAAGACAAACTTGTCAGTATAGTACTTGCATTGGATTATTAATTATTAATATGATAATTAAATTACGAAAAAATCACCCACCCATGCAAAAATCTACATCATATCTAATATGTCATAAAAAGTATTCTTCGTCTCGTTACCTTTGGAGGTCACTCGGCCCATTTAGCACAAACGTTTTGTGCACAAAAGTGGCCGTAAAACATCAATCATCATCATAAAAAGTATTGTTAATTTAAAAGATCCTTTAATCCGAGGATGTCACACTTTTTGTTGGCTTTTATTTTGTTTAAATCTAATGTTTATCTGTGATCATCGTATAGAATAATTCCTCATCTATTAGTAATCCACATCGACCAAATTAAACCTGTGCCTCTCTCATCAGCGGAGGTCATGATTACATCTCTTTCGTGGCTCATTCGTTGTGGATGTATAATTGTACGCTAGATGATGTATACACGTTGGATCTTTGATGATTTTGATATTCTTTTAAAGCATGATTGAGCTGAGGAGCTTAATAAAAAAATAAATACAAAACGCTAGACACCTATAAATTTGACTAAACCAGTCTCTTCACTTGGATAACACATTTATTAAAGTATGGGAAACACGGTTACACGATCAAGATAAAATAAATCTTAGTTTAGTTGTCTTGCATTCTGTAATTCAGACAGGGTCACACTGATAGCACAGTAATTGGAGTATTGTGATGCAAACCTCCACACTCTGTGTTCAGATCCAACTCCTAGCTGTCTCTGTGAATTTTATTGCTAGGAGTTTAATTGCTAATGATGAGCCAACCACCTGTTGACTGTCGCTGACATCTTTTGCAGTCAGCTGATATTTGTTTATCCTAATGATGTAGCAGCCATTTGAGTGTTGAGTTATTAAACCATAATTACTCATCCTTCTTTTTCCACAGTTAATTGCCTCAGCTCGAAGAATCGTTTCTGTCCCGACTATGTTTTGAAATGATTTATTTGATAATCTTAACCAAAGTGATTCTTCCAGGTTTATGCATCCTACCTGATTTCCAGCACACACTTTGATACCTGCTTTACTGGAGTCTGCCACACATTGTATTGAGCAAGGATATCACCAAACAATGTGATGTTTCAACTCTATGCAAACAAAGAGATAGATAAATAGTCAGTAGTTTATTGATGATTAATAAGTTTGTTTAGATCAACAAAGAATATTTAAAAAAAAAGTTTTTATAGTTTAACATATTTTCAGTCATTGATTGTAGTCCACAGTGACGTCACTGTGGAGCACAATCAGTGACTGAAAATATGTTAAACTAAAAAAATATTATATTCCTTGTTGATCTAAACACATATCAAGTCAACTGACATAAATATGTATTGGTCTGTAAGTTGACCTAAATATATCCTATAACATGATCAGTCTCTGGTGAATGCAGCTCCATAATTCATTACTCCACCACTCAGTCAGTCACCTAATAATATGGAAATAATATTTGGCCAATCAAAGTAGAACGTATTGATGAATGACAGCAAAGTAGAGATAATAAGTGACCTTTGGGGATCAGATTATATTGGCGAGAACTGATTAATGAGGGATGAAATGGGATGGCAAAAGTTTTACATATGGGAGGTATCTGTTCTAGAACACATGCTGGTTGAATGTGTATTGGGGGAATTTGATCAATGTGACATAATATGGAGGTATATCAGATTGGTGACAAACATATTATAACAAGGTGTGAGATGGTAGATGAGAGAAATTCTAATATAACTATCTTGTGATAATATCTCAAAAATATGTCAGCTTATTGATCCATTTACAGCAGAAAGTTAGGTAGTTTGGTGTGTTATATGTAATTATTATATTTAGCCATAAATGTTTTTTTAAATGTTTTCTCAGCAGCATGGGTTTGGTACCTAGTATTTGCCTGGTGTATCATACTGATTCAATTTCTCACTCACTCTGCAGTATACCTGATATTTGTTTCCAGCAGCCACAGAAACAGGCGAAGACTGCCAGTCAGTCCACAACATCGAGCAGGACAGCCAATCAGGTTGATACAGGAAGTAATCGAGTAGCTCCATCTGGTGAGAAGAGTCCAGACATGCCAAAGAAAGTGCGAATAAGCACATCAGACAGAAGACAGGTTTGTAATGTTATGGCCAATAGAGTTGGCTTGAAAACATGTTATGCTGTTTATCTTGCTATTTTGGGAAGTTACCTGCTATGTTGTGCAGATGTATTATTATTATTATTATTATTGTTAATTATCATATACAATTTATATAGCATTGTATATACATGTCTGCTAAAGTGACAAATGTATCTATATTATATGGTTATCTCATCTTACATAGAGTTAATCTCACTGTTATAGAATTTTAGCTCTGTTATACTGTGATATCCTATTAATTCAGAGTATAACCTCCCCTTTGATAGAGTGGTCTCCTCCCTAAGTCTAATAAAGATGCCTGCTCTGTTTTGGAATGGTCTCCTCTGTAAAAGAGTTAATAATATAATAATAATAATATATATATTATATATATAATTCATCTCTTCCCCTCTCAATTACATCCTTTGTTACCCAGTTGCCTCTTCTGTTACCCACTTTATTCATCTGTCCTAGGAGTTCCTCCAGTATTTCACTCATTTTCATAATGATAATCTTAAACATGTAAAGTTGTTAGAATGGTGTCTCCGTGGTCTAACAGTAGCTTGTTGGATCACAGATCATTACTACCCATGTTCGAATCTTGACGTGGACACATCTGAAGGGTGTTTCATCTTCGACTTTGCTTCATTACTTTTGTTGGTCGCTCAGCCCATTTAGCCTACCATGTGCACAAAAGTGGCCGTAAAACGCCAATCATCATCATCATCATATAGTTGTTAGATTGTGAACTAAAATTAGGATCTGTCAGGCATTTGTTGGGTGATTTGTTATGTCAGCTGCTAGGCTATAGTTGGTAGGTTAGTTTGTAGGTACCAGGATAAGATGTTAACAAAGGAAATACTACGTTCACAGGCAGGTGGTAAAATTGGACCATAGTCTGATTTGAGATACCATACATATGACATTTGTTCATATGTGAGAGTGCACGGTGACACAAATCTAGGCCAAGTCTGAATTGTTTGGCCTGGATTTCCTGAGACGTGGTGAGATAAATCCGTCTCATGTTAGAAAAGATGACTGATGCGTTCTTCCACGCAATGCATTTGGAAAATGTCCAGAAACAACAAAGTATCTATGATACTTCTAATTTAGGAGCCATCTGTGATTTGTTTTGTTATTTCTATCCAATTTTCTACTGTTTCTAATAACGGTGGTAACTTAGAGTTAAGCTGAGATTCCACATACGCGGTATGTGGCATGCGGATATGACAAAAATGGAACAGCATGTAAACAGGGGTGCTCAATTCCATATGTCCGGATGCGGCGTGCGATTTGTCCTGCGGCTGCGTACTGATGTTGATACGGCAAACTGAATTGTTCCATGTAGCGATTCGTACAGCAAAAAATAAAAACCAGACGGGGGAATCCGGAATATGACGTATGGGGCAGGTGTTTCCCGAACAATTTGGCCTGATTTTAGATTATCTGGTCAACCTGAAGTATTGTTCGAATTTCTCCAAATCAAATTGTAGTTCAAAACTGTATACTAATACTTTAAGTTTAAGGTATGATTTTGTCCTTTTTGGTACATTTTTTTTAGTTATAAATTAGGAATCGCAACACTGTCAGTCACAGAATATTTTTCTTTTAAGGCCTCTATTTGTTGGAATAGATTTGTAAAAAAGGTATAAATGTTTGTGGTTTGGACTCACTAGAAGCCAAGCATTTTCAGAATACGGAATAACAAATATAAATGGCTGATACACGACAAAACCTGATTACGTGCAGTAATTTGAGTTGTGATCAGATATGTCTCCATTGGCCTAAAATGTAGGAATCTGGCTTTATATAAAAGAGTATTTCCACATTGTGCTAACAGTATCTGATTTCTGCGGGTGGCCGAGACACCTTCTGGGTTAGGGTGATAACCTTGTGTCCGAATGAATGCTTGTAAACAAAGCTCGTGATCAAAATCATATTTTGTATCTTCACTGTTACAGATAACCCTGACGCTAGACCCAAATATCACATACAGTCAGCTCCAGGATCTGATACAACTGAAGTTTGACATTCCTGCCGAAAAGCAGAAGATTAAATATGGATTCCCACCAAAATTACTCCAGCCACCAGCAGATGATTCTAGTGAGCAGCAGCCATTGGACATACAACACGGAGACAAGCTAACTGTGGAGATTGTTGGTGATGAGAAGCCAGGTAATGTTAATCAAAATGTTTTTTAGTTTTTTTAAATTTTATAATCCTGCTGGACTCCATACTTTTTTTGATCCATTTTAGGCCATACTGTGAAATGATCCTTTTTAGTTTTATGTAGTAAACCATCCTTTTTAAGTACAGCAAATTGGAGTGGCTGTTCCCTGGAGTCCAACTTTGTTAATCTAATGATGTATGTGCTGGGAGAGTTCTGGTGCCCTGCTCTGGTTGGATTACCCGGGCCATCCCAATCAAGTGCGTGTTCCTAGCGATAGTGCTGCTTCTCACCTTTCACATTGAGAATGTTCTTAGGAATTGACTTACCTCAGTACAGGATGTTTTCTTTTGTTTTGACTGCTTGATGGATTACTTAAAACAATCTTTTGGCATGATTTTTGTGGTACCACATCCAGCTATTATTTTACTTCATTTATTGATTTATCATCCCGATTAGCGTGTTAATTTTTTGGCAGCTTACCTCAACCCTCCAGTATAAGCCCTGAGAATCTGATGGCATCATCACCAATTCATGAGAGGAGAGTGTGTACTGTGTTTAGCACCTAATCCACAATAATTGAGTCATGAGTTTGTGGATTTAAATTGAGCATCGCTGAGTTACCAGGACTCAGTTTTTTGCATCATAATTTCACCAATATTTAACATCAAGGGTGATAGTTTGAGAAATGATTCGTTAGGAACCTCCTTTACATATCATATTTGTTTATGCGAAATATAAAGCGATTCCTTAACAAAATGGATTATTGTTGAACACCTACCAAACCATCTGCGATGTGTTAATAGCTGGCTTTTAAAGGTAAGTACACTTGAGTTAGAGGGTGATATCTCCTGAATTTAGTCATGAAATTGTCACCCTCAGATGTCGTTGGAGTGATGATACATATGGATGTCCGTTTGTCATTTGATATGATATGATTGATAGATTTGAAGCTCACAATGAATTATCAGCTCCCTACTTTGTATCTGTCGATGTTCAATTCATCTAAAGTGGCATTACAGTAGCGCTGCTATAGAACTTTCTGTTTCGTTCTGGATTTAATATGTCTAAACTGAAATCTAGTTTTAGTTAGAGATTCACTTATTCATCATAAGGATGAGTAAGAGAAACACGGTTTATGTCTAAAAAAATATATATGATATTTAGTTTTGTGATTTTTTTACATCTGTAATTAGTGGTGTATTCTTGTCAATCAGGAACCAACCTTGTTGATTCGGAAGTTATCTGGCCAGCAGAAGAGACCCAGAGGCATAGTTGGTCTACATTTGACGCTAATGCACATGACCAGTCAGCACACAGATTACTGGCAGGACTTGACCAATTACAGACAAGTATGTCATGTGACTAGCAAAATTTATAAGTGTTTAGTTATTTGAAAGTTTGCTCATCAGACTGTTTGATACTGTAATAGACAATTTCCACGATGACTGCGCCATCTACCGAACGTCCGTTTGTGGGTCATTCTTCACCGGCTCGATGAACCATATGATGAAAACATGATTTTACCAATCATGAGATCACAGAGATTACAATATGTTTCATATATTGATAACATGTCTATAACAATTAAACTGCTACGAGAAGTTGTAGATCGATTTAGTACTGTTCCATGCTACTACACGGCTTCACTGACCTGCAAACCACAGTAGATGTGGACTGCGCATGCTTCATGGAAATTGTCTATTGTGGAATGATTTGCGGTTTCTAATGGAAAATTCTCAATAGAGAAATGTGCTATGATCATTTGTGGATAAATTAAAATTACCATATACAGCTTCCAACACATATGGAATCTGAGTGAATGAGGCTTTGAGTGTATGCCTGCTAATTTCCTGAATAGATTTCTTTTTGAATTTATTTATAAATATTTTGTGAATTAAATGGTGAACTTGGCTTGGCTTTGTTGTTCGGGGAGAATCCCCAGGCTGTCGCTTATTCGGCACAGCCTCTATGTTGGATTGGTTGAGAAACCTCCTCCCCCACCACTCACAGGGGAACAGTATGGAAAGATGGAACCGAAATACCCTCAGGGGGTTTTTAATGTCCCCCTTTATCTTAAATAATTCAGTGGAGACGGCAACGCCATTTAACGTGGTCAGCCACCCACGATGTTGTGAGCTGAAAAATTAATCTCTGGAAAAGTTTCGACCTCTTACGGGGTTCGAACCTGTGACCGTTGGCACCAAGTGCCGGGTGCTTAACTGCTAGGCCACCGGAGCTCACTTGAACTTGGTAAAATTTCAGGCCAGTATATAATGGCCCTGGGCAGATAGTGTGTGTGTTTGTGTGTATGTTTGTGTTTCGTTTTGGATTGAATGACAGAAATTACCCACTCCAGTCATAGGGCAGGCTTATAGAAAAATGGTACTGTGATCAACCCATGGTGGCTACTGCCAATATTTTACCTCTTGGGTATAAACATCGTCTGCTTTCATAATTGCAAAACTGCTGCACGTCTGGTTAAACATCATTGCCACCAAACAGCGGATATAATAACAAAGGATTGTTTTCCGGTAATATTGGTTGCCAGCAATTTATGGATCATTGCGCAATGTTCTATTCCACACATTGAAGGGTCTGAAAAGAACAGCACTAAACCTTGGACGCGCTGTGTCCGAATTATTTTCTTCATACCTTCGACAAAAAGATATAAACAGTTTGGCCTGGTTCCAACTACCGTTTGACTAAGATCACTCCTCAAGCATTGTGTAACAGCTGAGCCTACAATAAAATATTTGAAATTAGAATTGGCGAATACTGAATTTGGACAAGCAATTAGCACATATACTGACGATTATTAAGTTCACAGTCAACTATCTCCCCTTTCAACCTAAAAATAGACACCTTTGTACCAGTAGCCAATCAAGAGTTATTTATTCCAGCTCATTCCTGACCAATCCCCAAATTTATTTTTGTGATATCAGTCATTTTGTATAATTTTTTTGGTGGTTGATGTGATACTGTATGTAGAACTAGGAGGCAATATTTATCTTTTTTACTGATGAGAGGTAATCATGATCCAGTGATACAATGTGTGTGATGATGATGATGATTGGTGTTTTACGGCCACTTTTGTGCACAAGGTAGGCTAAATGAGCCGAGCGACCTCCAAAGGTAATGAAATGAAGTCAAAGATGAAACACCCTTCAGATATGTCCACGCTGAGATTTGAACATGAGTGGTAGTGATATGTGATCCAACATGCTGCCGTTAGACCACAGAGGTGCATGTTCTGAAATGTAATCTGACCATTATTGGCGGGAATGTTTTTCAAGGAGAAAAATAACACACTTTTTCTTGAAAAAGGGGGCAGGCCACATAATTCTCACTGTTCAAAATGAGTGCCAATATGGGGTCCATAACAGCTCTGATTGTGAGATAGTCCAAGTATGACGAAGCCAAGCATCAGTGGTGTGGAGATATGGATCTTTTAGGCTAGCAAATGCTTAAAATGTATTCCCTACCTGGTTACTGGACAGCACCCATAAAATTCAACTAGATGCTATATACTGTATACAGTTTTGTTTTATGCATGCCAGTACCATTTAAAAAAGTATTTTTAAGTTAACTCACATCTTACTCTGTGTGTTGCAACCATCCCGGGCCAATATGCCAAAAATTGCTTGAATGAATGTATTTTAGCAGTATAAAATAAGGCACCGACACAAATAATGTTGAATCATTAATTCAAACTATGGATGATTCATCAGGGCACTCAATCTTGAGTAGGAATTTCTCATGGACAGACATGTGTAATGTCTCACCATCCTTAAATCACCAAATAAGAAACTCTAAAAAGAAAACCACCTACAATCTTGGTGCCTGAGAGTAATACACTCAGGTCAGATCACGGGATTTGTGAGGATTTTTATGTTAGCTATCTATGTAGCCCTATTTATAGCTATTTTTCAGTTGCTATAACAGTTTACTAACTTTACCCCTGAATTACCACTATATTGTCACTATCAGTTTGTGTATTGGTCAGTGGTCATAAAGTGATTGTTATTAAAACTGATAACTTTATTGCTATAAGAAAATTGAAATTTGTGAGTAAAGCGGACGGTTATGGCATCATAACTTGGACACTGTTAAGACTATAATATAATATACAGTAAACTCCTGTTTATTTGAATTTGAAGGGACCTGTGTAATTACTTCGATGTATCCATAGTTCAAATTATCCAATTTGTGTCTCTGCCTTCGATTTAATTTTCTTGTCCACTTTGTCCAATGCTTGTAGCTTGATATCAACAGAGACACATGAATGTTTATGCTTCGACATGATGAGTTATGATATCAGTGGAATCAGTACCTGTATTTATACATAGCCTTCACAGACAAATATGTGTGTGTAATCATGAAACATAATCAGATGTGCGATGCTCGTATGTGCAATCGATATTGCTCACATTTTATGACACATGTCACATGGAGTAAATTGCTCTTGATCAAATACAGAGATCAAAGATATATACCTACATCAAATGCATCAAATACACAGATCAAATATATATACACATATAACACCTACATCAAATACAGAGATAAAATAAGTGTAATTAACCGTCAATCACAATTGACTACTTTTACAAGTAATCAACCAACTGTCGGTTTGTATTGTGAAAAATCGAATTCGATGTATCAGGCGCAATTTACACGCATTTTAAGTCCACGGGACACCAAAATACTTTAGAATAAAACAGAAATTCGTTTTGATCAATTCGATTAAACCGATGTTAGTTACTATGGGAATGAATGGGGCTCTGGCGGGGCCTAGTAGTCACTGTGTTGTATTTGATTTACCCAACTTGGAATTATGCGAAGTTTACTGTAATAATATTTTTCATGCCAGACTTAATGTCTGCTATGTAAATTGTATAGTTATAATAAAGGGTTTTATGCTATTAATGAGTGTGGACTAATGTTAGCCTTGAACGTCATAGTATAGACTGGATATAACTGGATTTAGAAAAGATGATTCTAGTCCTACGTATTACTAAAGTGGATCATACATACAACTAAAGCTGTTATATAAAACACCAACAAAATGAACTGAGGCCAGAGTCATTACCCAAGATGTGAAACATTGTTTCTGTTCCTGGGTCAGTGTTATTTGCAATGCCTTAAGAGCATATCATATTTATTACAGTCATTTAAATGCAGGTTTCCCATGCCAAACACCTATCCTTCCAAAGATTCAAATAGTGCATAGAATATACAGCTCTAGATCAACCATTTTCTTAGAATGTGTGGGCCTCGAAACATACAGTATCCATGCACAGAAACCATTACTTCTCAACTAGAGCATAATTTGTTTTGTGACGTGTGTGTGTATGTGTGTGTGCATGAGTGAAAAAGAAAATATTGGTAAATGGTGCATGATCTTCACTTTGATATTACTGTGTAGAATTTAATTACCTATATGCCTTTCCCAGGTGGTCAGGGCAGCCTCGATACAGCCATATTATCTTTGCCACTGATGGCTTCTCTCTCTGGTAAGGACGTGTGGAATTATGTTCAGGGTATACCACATCTTTTCTCAGTTGGAGGGTTGTTCTACCAGCAGGTAGAGCGTGATGTTGGCCTCTCTGATGGTAAACACTGTACACTCTCAATACTTCCTGGCAAGGTAAGTGTACCACTATACTACTGATACTACTACTATGACCACTAGTACTACTACTATTACAACTACTGCTACTACTACCACTGTTTCTACTATGAAAAACTACAATAATAAAATAAATTAGATATAACTAAGTGTTCTTCCTAGCAGGAGCTATTTAGAATGGCAAGAAATATGCCATATATTTTAAAGAAAGTTGAAATTTCGTATACAATTATATACAATTATATCTTTTATCTGTTAAAAATATTATGACAAATTCAATAAATTAATGTGCTCAGGTCACAATTCCACCTCATCGTACAATCTAACAGTGCAACTCTAGGTATCTGAACATTCTGAATATTTATTATTTAAAGGGACAGTCCACCATCGGAAAGTATTTTTTAAATATGTAATGCTTAGAACAGTAACCAAAAATTACACAATAATAATCACGAAATATACCTGATATCATAGATATAAGAAAATAATCCAAATCACTGGAGGGCTGCCATTACAGCTGCACTGGAAGCCAGATTCGAAGGCGGGGAGGAGAAAACTGAAATGCCCTGATGTCATTCTCTAGACTGACAGGGATTATAGTTTCTCTTGAGTGTTAATTTCTGAGGCATTTTGAATCATCTTCCTCTTGTCAGGTTCCTTCTGGCTCAAACTTATATGGTTGTATGTCATTCATGACGTAATTTTAACAAGATAATGTCGTTTGGTTTTGGAATAATCTGGGTGATCATTTACACATTTTGACATTATTTATGATATTTGTGAGTATAGCTGTATTAATCCTCAAAATTTGAAACGAAGGTGGACTATCCCTTTAAGTTTATATTATTTAAGATTTGTATTTCATATTTTTTGGTCAAATTATACTCCATATATTTGCTGTCCATTAAGTTAGCTTTAATTAAGCTATTAATTTATTGTATAATGTACTATTTTGATAAACACCTTGTTTAAAACTGTTGCAATAACTAAATGCTTCCATTTTAAAAACCTTGGAATAGTTGTGAATTTAAAATTACAATATTATTAAGGCACTTAGAATAGAACATGCCTGTCACTGTTAATATTTTTGTTAGCATTATTTTTGTTAAATGCTCAACCTCGTTGATAACAAAATTTTAATGCTTGACTGTGAAATGGGATGCATATGGTTTATGTATTGAACATGCATTAGTACCCCCATAATATATTCATAATATAATAGTATTAATGCCATGAAATGTGCAACATTTTCCTTGGAATCAATTGTATTTGTTGTTTTTTGTTTCCCAAGTGCAAAGATATTGGTATCCAATAGCACAATGTTAGTCTCCTAAATGGGAACACCTTAGTTTAGATCCACAACTGGCTACTGATCTCTCACATTCTCATAAAAAATCTGAACTTTTCCAGCCCCGGTGACGTTTTGAACACAGAAAATAATTCGTTATTCATACCAATCATGTGACTATATTATATATATACAAAACACATTAGTCCAATGTGTTTTGTATATATATAATATACTAATAGATCAAGGCAAATTATAACCATCGTTTACGCAAACTGTTAGCGCATACGTAGGACTTCAAACTTAAATTAACGGCGTGATTAAACATTCAATGAACCGTATATGAAGTCAATGACTTAGAAGTAATTAAACATATTGTCAATTACTACTGGGCTTTTGATGGTACGGTCACTAACGTGGCAATAACCAAGACAATGTAATTGTAAATTACCGGTATATGAGGTCAGTTAGTAACTATAACTTTCTATTGAAAATAAATGAATTAATCAGCAATTATCCCGTTAATAATATAAATATGCCCATACAAAATATGTATATGGGGGCACCCTAATGTCTATGCCGCCAAACGAATGAGATACGACGCTCTTGGGTACGGGATGTCTTGGGTACGAGTTGTCTTGTTACCGGCGCTGCCTTCGTGAAATAGGTTACTGAGTCAAACAACGTTTATCCATAATTACAAAAATCAGATAATTCTACATATAAATATTGATTTTCATTATAAAGCAATGTATAATTATCATCAACTTGCTTCACTGGGTATATATATATATATATATATATATATATATATATATATGTATAATCAGGTAATATGTATAGTACCTGGAATATTTAGGTTATATGTGTAATATGTTTAATACACATCACCTGAAAATTTCATAATACCTGATTATACAAATTACCTGTAATATATGTGTGTGTGTGTATATGTATATATATATATATATATATATATATGTGTGTGTGTGTATTATATATATATATATAATAATAATAATGTATATAACTATATTTAATAAAGCGCCCTTACTAGCAGGAGCCATTCAAAGGCGCTGTATAAATAATATGTAATATAATAATACCCCAAATAATATGTCTGTAAAAACCCTGTAATGATTTAAAAGATAATTTATCTGTGAAAGCGACCTTAAATAGGTGTATTTTTAGAAGAGACTTAAAATTTCCAAAAGACGACGCATTTCTAATATCTGCCGGCAACTTATTCCACAAAGTGGGGGCTGCAACACTATATAATATGTGTGTGTGTATGTGTGTTACTGGCAAATAGAAATGATACTGTATTTCTCTTGACGATCATAACAGTGATGCATTGTTGGGGAATATATGAAGCAGCAAGGGAAAATTATAAATGACCAAATAATTTTAAAAACTCACCAGATAAGGTAAAATACCACCACCACCCCAAATATGAGTATTATGCATCAGTGAATCTTTTGATAAAATATTCTTAACACAAGAAGTATTTGTTACAGTGGCCCATGGCTTTCTTACTTTTCATGTAGACTATTATAAGCCTCTATTATATATCGCAGTTGCCTTAAGCAAGTTCACAAATAGCTCAGCTCACATAATGGCATATATGCAAAAATAAAATCATATCACTCCAATTCATTAAAGACTGCATTTTCTGTAAGTCACACAACATATTAATTTCAAGGTTTTACTGACACCCCATAAATCCATCAATGGTATGCTTGAATGTATGTGTGAACTGTCCAATGGTATGTTTGAATGTATGTGTGAACTGTCCAATATCCAATGATATGTTTGAATGTATGTGTGAACTGTCCATTAGAAAGTCGTCTAGATTTTTGCATGTGTTAAGAGTTGTTGACACAAGTCTTGTTGTAATTTACATGTAGCATTGCAATGTCCACTTTGTGGAACACATTCTTTGAGCAAATCAGAAGTATCATTTCTTAAAAGTTTTAATTTATGGCATTTTTGTGTAAACAATATAAATCATTTTCAGTTTTAGACATGTCATATTTGAGGTTTCATAGTATAGCATTATTGAATGGCTCCCATTAAATGTTCATTATTATTATTAGTAGTAGCAGTAGTAGTAATACATGCATATGATAAATGTAGTCTCTTTCTCTCTCTCCACACACACACACACACCTAGAAAAAAAGAGCAGTACATATGATTCAGATAAGGGACAATTCAATATGGCACAGTAATACCCCACTTTACGTCATTTTGGCCATGTCAAATTCGTCTTTGTCCAACTCTTCTAGAGTAAATTTCAGTTCAGCGAATGTCATTATGTCCAACGTTACGTTACTTAGCTGCTCACCTTTGTCTTAATAAAAGGACGTGAAATAAATAAATTAACAATAAAAAAGATAAAAATAAAAACACATTCAAAACATTCCTCGATGTTTGTCTGGCCCACGACAATGTTTTCTATAACATATTCTTCCTTTAGTTGGGATTTCATAATCTCTCCAATAGTTTAGCTTTTTTAATCCTTTTTAATTTTATTTTGATCATGAATCGTCAGCAAAAAGTAAACAATAGGCATGTCACTGTCAGCCTAATCCAAGATGGTGACAGGCCACAGTTCCACTTGGAAATTATTTCAGTTATTTCTACGATAAATCGGTCTTCAAGCCTAGAAATCTTGTAAAATTAAACTAATTATAACTCCCCACTTATCGATATGCACATAAATAGTTTGAACTTTGAGGAGATCTAGTTAAAATCGCCATTGAAAATATTACCATAATAAGGCTATCATGCATATATTCTTTTATCAGCACTAGCCTTGTCACAGCAATATTTTCATAAAACAATGGCCTTATACTTGTTATAGACCACATTTATCAGTTATGATAATTATTTTATTTTAAGAGATTTGATCGTGTGTACAAGTTATCTGTAATTGTTCCATGTTATTTGTCACTTACAGACATTTAGATACAATGCAAAGGAGGGTCGTCTGGAGCTCTGTCTGGAGCCACATGGACACTATGCCATTGAGCCTGGCATTGAGAATATTGTCTTAAAGAAGGGATCGTTAGATGTCCATGGAACTTCCACCTCAACGACGAGCGAACTCGAAGAAACACTATCTAGTGGCTCTAGTGGCATCATTGTCAATAAAACATTTGGGCTTCCAGGACACGCAACTACAGCGCAGGCATTCCCAGGTCGGGGTCACAGCTTGCTGTCTGGATGTGAGAACATTAGGATGCCGCATGACCTCGACATGACGCCGACAAGGCACAGTCACGTATCACCCCTCGTTGCAAGTCGGATTAAAACACAGGCCATTGAGGAGGAGGAAGGTGAGGTTACCATGGAAACAGAGAAGGCTGAGGCCAGTTCCGATGCAGCAGGCGAATTGAAGCAAGAATCAGAATTCAAAAGAATAGGTCCAGGTGTGACCATTCTTAGTGATGACATGAGTAATGTGGTAAATAGACAAACAGAGATGTTCCAAACTCTGGCCTCACAGATTGAGAGCATTGCACGAGATGCAAAGGAAGAAGAAGATCACCCTGTACCTAACTTGGTTAGTATCTGTCAGACTGAAAGAGATGGTGAACGGATTGATAATTAAATAGACTTTAAATTGAGGTATATCTTTTGACGGAGCTAATATTATCAACATCTATTCACATTACAGCAAGTATGTACAAGTACTAGTTTGGATGTCAGTTTTGGACCAAAACTGACATCCAAACTAGTACTTCTAAAAGGTTTTGTATTTTGGTATCAATGGATCAAAAATCTGTACCACAAAATGAACTAAATCATCCCTCTGCCAAAATTCATATATTTATCAGCTACAACCAACCAGATATGGGGTCAATTCCATTTTGTCTATTCCAATTCTTCTCAATTCCATTTGGTCAATTCCAATTCACTCCAATTTATCAATTCCAAATCCACATTAAATTTATCAATTCCAAATTTATCAATTCCAATTCCATTTTTTACCTGATCATTTTTACCTACTACTTTTTACCACGAGTAGGTACTCCAAATACCTACTCCCAACTACCTAGTTGGAATACCTACTCTGAATAGTTTATATTCAAAGTAGGATTGTCATGGAAGAAATATTTCTGAATTAAAAAATTAAATGGTAAATTAATTACCTAGTGGATTTAATATTTTGTGTAGAAAACTTCAATTCCAAATTTATTAATTCCAATCCCATTTTTTTTAAATAAGCAATTTCAATTGCGGAATTGAATTGACTCCATGCCTGCAACCAAACTCTGACATATACTATTTAATCTGTTTATCTCTTAATTGTTCTGTGCCTCAAATTTTCATGCTATACATTTTGGTTCATAATAATTACTTTATTGCTTAATAAGTATGAAGTAATCAGTGCAGAACAGCATGTCAGACACATTTTCAGTGGCAGTCCACTTAGCACTGTCACTTAATCACAACATAATTAATATGTGAACAGTTTTATTAATTGATTTCATACATTGCTCCAAACAGACACACACACACATATGCATCCACACTCGTGCAATCCCATGCATGGAGCAGGGTTATCTCAATAACTTGCTGTGCAAATACTTTGTTAGTATTATTTTCATTTCACAGATTTCTGAGATGGCTACAGAAAGAATATCATCACCTTTAAAACCTCAGTCCACAACAGACGAAGCTGGCTCAGAGCCAATGGACTCGACCTGACCTAGATCTTCTTTTAGAGCTTGTATCTGAATTGCATCTGACCAGTATTTGGGTGATGCTTCTCACTAAGCCTGCATTATTTGGAATGAGTGGATGATGATCAGTATGCAGCATGGTGTTTTGAATAATTATGTTATCGTAATGATTAAACAGTGCTTCGGATGATTGGATACTGTTCGGAATGATTGGGTGAATCTTGGTGAGCAAACTGTGCTTGGAATGATTGAATAATTTTGGAATCTTTGAGTGATACATGAAATGGTTGGACGGTATTTGGAATGGTTGTCAGTGAAACTGTGATTATTTTATAATTTATGCCATCACTAAGTGCTTTGGTCGATAGGTTATGTGACGTCTGCATGATTTAAGTGAATACACTGTCTTGTTGACAGAACATTGTACACTACAACAAAACATTGTGATAAATTGTCTATAAGATTGCAAGTATAGTTGCCACAGATTGTTGTGATAAACATTGTATAGAAGATTTCAAGTAAAATTAAAACTTGTTATGTTTTATCTGAAAATGTTTGTTGTTCTTTTAGGGAAGAGAATGTAGTATAATGCTAGCCTTACTGGTGCACTGTCTTCACATTTATAATTTGTTTTAACTTTCAGACAAAATAAGCAGATTTACCAGAGAAATAACTAAAATTTACAATTGATAAATTGCCAGTTTTTCTATTTACGTTTATGCCAACCAAGCAGCGTTAGCTCCAATAGTTGCAGATTGTGAATACGGTGTAATTATGCAAACAGCATAATATCATAACATCTCGGTAAGAAACCCAGCATGAGTTACGGTTGAACGATTTACTATTTTTTTGTTTTTAGGTTACCAGCTCAAAGGTATCCATACATCTGATTACTGGGTAAGATGAATGTAACAGGTGTAATTAACAGCATGAAATGATTGTTATTTCTTGCAATCAAAAGACATAAACTATCACTCTGAACAATGTTATTTGTCTTCTTACATCGGTGTGTTCTTGGATATTTTTATTAAGCTTACACTATTTTAGCACGAATTAACTTAAATTTGTTGCCCTAGGAATGCGCACATTTTTGTGTTGTTTAATGAGTGAGAGAGTTAATGGGTAGTTTGTGTGTGTTTGTGCGCGCGCACGTGTGTGTCCACGATACTCGATATAATTGGCCCACATGACTGAGGGTCAACTCCTTATGAAACATCAGCATTCCATCCAGTTGGTAGTAACGAGTAATACAGACAACAATGTCAGCTCTCTCTGTTTTCGTCAACGAAACTGACATTCTTAGCATGAAACAAAATGGCCTCACCATGGAATGATTTTTTTTTTTTAGAAATCTTCCCATCAGGCACATCTGTACAGTTTGCCTGTCGAAACTAGGTGGATATGATGTCGACAGGTCATTCAACCTAGTCTCAGCGGCCACTGGTTCCATGTGGAGGTGCTGGATGGAATCCACATCGGAATAATGTCATTGCACTAAATAGATATAAACTATTAGGATTACCTTACAAATCTGTTTTGAAATTCAGATTGGCCATAAACTGCATTCTATAAGTATACAGTGTTATGTTTTCCATACAGATTATAACAGTGGTTATTTAAATACTATGACCTGTTGGTGTGAATGGATGACCTGGCAAATTCAGAGAAGAATTTGTTTTGAGTAAAACCAGAATCCATTGTTTTGTTTTGTAACAATTTTGGGGTATGCTAATTTGATTTTGTTTAAAAATAATTTTTGGAGCAATTCATCTAATTAGAAGGATCCTTTAAGCTCAACTTAAGGAAACTCTTACTTTTCTCTAATTTCCTTGTTCTGTGTCTGAATACATGACAATTCTTGCTTTTAAGTGGGTCTTCCATGTGGATAGTGTGGCATAAGTCCTATGTGGAAATTATAATTGATTCACTGTGGAATTCTTTCGTGGATTCAGCTTTCAAATACAACCCAATTTCCACGTGAAAACAACGAATTTGTTTCTACCGGGTATGAGCGACAATAGAAATTAAAGCCCATTCCCAGAAACGATCTTGGAGACAAATCTTCACAAAATCGGTAAAAGGCCGTAATTTAATTGATGGCTTATTCAGTATTTGGTAGTTTAAACATTTCTGAACATACGATGTGTGATTAAAAAGATTTAATTAAATTCATTATAAGCTCTTACATTGTCTCACGTTTTGGTAAACAAAGACGCCCTTTAGTATATATTCTTAGGCTAAGATTCAATATATTTTATATGCCACACACACAGATATTTTTTGTAAACTTATCTCGGCTTATTAAAAATTCAGTATTAGTAAAGTACAACAAACCGATTCCATTATCCATGCGATCCTATTAGTGGTAAAATGAAGCTTCTTGGACGGCTTCATCACCATATATATGTACCTTTCATGTACCCGATACTGAAGGAAGCAGGTGTAACAAGCTTGAACATTCCACTCAGAGTAAGTTTTCACTGCTACAGGTAGGGATGGGATTCGGTTTTTTAAATTTTCGGTTCGATTTTCAATATTTAGTCAACGGTTCGATACCATCACGATACTTTACTCAAGCATGCCGGTGATCGCACATACCTTTCAATAAACTAATTTTAAAAGGGCTAAGGTAGCAACTTTATATGCTGTTGAGAAAACCATCTCGGATGGAACTGAAATCCGAGGGATGGTGAGATAACACTTGTCCGGTTTACCCAGCAGAGGATAATGAGTGGATTTCTTCCTCCACCAGTCTGTGACAGAATCCTTCAGCGGAATGGGGATTTCCTTCCTGTATCTGGTAATCTCCTGGTGTATTTGTGATGCCAATGATTGAGTTGTGGACTCACCAACACCTGTGATCAGAACATCTGACCCAAATAAATCCTATAATGCAGTTTTCTTTGGTTTGAGTTCATCAACATCTGAATCAGATTCTACCCATGCAGATGTTCCAGTTCTACTTCCATGTAAAAAGTCATGGGTTCAGGGATATCTTCCTGCCTAGCTAGTGGCTGAATGCTAGAAAATTCAGATAGACATGGCTGACTGATCAGATGAGAAACTTTACTTTTGCAGGATAAAGTAAACTCTTGCTGACTGACTTGAAAGTGTTAAAATCTAGACACATGGATATTGATACACCAGTTACAAGTATTAACTTTGTAAAAAGAAATAGCAGAAACATAAAAATTACTTCAGGAACATATGTACTTAAACTAAGTTTTGTTCTTAGTTAAGACCACATATGAAATAAAGAACTTATGAGGAGACTTGCAGTTCCACTTCCCAAAGAACCGGCACTGTTGACAGTGCAGTGTGAGTTATAAAGTCTTTAGAGAAAATATTTAATAAGGGTTGACTACCAACGGTCCGTAGCTACCTACTTCGCTCTATTTAATTAATTGGCAACTCATAAAGGTTGTCGGGCCTATATTGCATGCCTCATACTGGCTCCAGAACATGTATGAGCTCTAAATCCTCGCTTCTCCACCACTGCGAATTGTCTGAGATCAGTCAGTATGAATTTTTCGATTTGGTTTGTGATGGCAGTCGATCGTGGAGAGTTGAACAGCATCTTTTTTAAACAGGTAATGTTTCTTTCAAAGTTTGTTGTCTTGCTACGGGATGGGAAAGTGGGTAGCTGTCACTGTCAAATAGACGAATATGACGGGTGGTGTCTGTTTAAATGCTGGATCATGTTCGTTGTATTTTCAGACTTATATTACAATCCAACAAATCCCGCAGACAGTTCTCTTACTACTACCAGGTGTTTTTGTCATCGGGTGGCCCAAATGTTTCCAAACAAATTATTACGATTTTAGAGAAATTTTCTTTGCACGCTATGCTGACAGGGTTTGATCTCGGATAGCCCATGCAAATATCACGTGCTGCGGAATCGAGCACTGTGATTGGGTGAAACCCATTGGTCATCGGTAATCAGCACTGACGTCAACGAAAACGTCATTGAAAATCCGGGATTTTCTCCCATCGTTGTCTGAGTGCACACTACGGAAAAAGTAACGTGCCATTTAAAAAAATCGATAGTATATTGGGTCGATCATTACGATGGAGGAAATGCTCTATTTTTCTCATAAAAGTTGGGTTTTTGCCAGGTAATTAAGATATAATACTAGCTCAGTGTCGATTTATGTTATTATACTAATGTACTACATTAGCAATTATCAGTTTGGATGGAAGTCATATTTCCCATCTCCCGCCTATGAAATCCAAGCAAACACATGACATTCAAAACATGTTATAAATATCTTTATTAAAGTTATATAAATATTTCTTATAACATTTTTATTGTTCTATTTAAAAAATTTCAGTATATTGTTTATAGATAATCTAGCGTAATCATTTCCTAAGCGGCTTTTATTTATGTATAACACCGATCGATATTCGTAATTTGTTTAACGGCATTTAATTTATTTATAGAATTTGTTTTAAATATTTTATTCAAAGCATTTTCAGAATAGTGTTATATTAATAATCTAAGCATAGTATTTAATTGAAATGTTTTAAATAACCGCTGGGGGTGTCAGATATTTCCATTGTCCATAAAGTTGTACTTGTTATCTGGCTTGTGTTTTATTATCGTTCGCATGCAGTGCGTACATAAACGTTTCAAAAAATAACTTTTCATACCAATTAATAGTATTAAGTAAGAAAATCACACATAAAGTGAATGAAATAATTAATTGAAAAGAAAAAACAAGGAAATATTAACGACATATATTCAAAAGTATTCATTCATTTACAGGTACATTCATAAGTGCAAATACACTGTTTTAGCAAACCCTTAGCTGAGATATCCTCTGCTATCGACTCGAACCATTCTTTAGTGATAATAATTTTCTGTGATTTATTGAATTTTAGAAGACAATATCGCAAGGCCACACCATTGGAAATGAATTGTGTTTGGGTACAGACGTAGGTGCATGATTTTTTACAGATTTAGAAACTTAATTATTGGCTCTTGGCGCCATTTTTCAGCCTCTTGTGCCATCCTTCGACATCGCTGTTTGTCCGAATTCGCTGCTCAAAAAATGGACCATGAATGATGGAGGCATGTTATATTATATTCAATACATTTATTTAGGAACTATATATTACATTTGTAGAAATCATAACTTATATAAATTTAAAGGTACATTGCCAAGAAGTGAAAGAACATGCACGTTTTGTGTAAATAGTGGCATTCTTGTAATAGAGGATGAATATCATCTGATTTCTATCTGCAATTTGTCCTCTGTATCAACACCTCGGATCCACTTTAGTGCAAGGCATCTTTCGTGATTACTCTTTTAATGCATTTTGTTCTGTAATGTCATGCACTAACAAGTACATGTATATCTAAAGTCACAATTTTCATTGACCCTGATTTCGTCCAATCTCAATTCACTATTCAGAATCAAAAATACTGCCATCAGTCACAAATGAGCCACATCCCAGCAAATAGCCAATCAACAAGTAAGCCGTACGAAATAAATCTTTTTTTTCCTTAGTGACTAGTGGTATGCAAAAGCATGTTGGGTAATGTTGTAGGCTCCCAGCTCTGCTTTCTACTATCAAATACAGTTCTTTGCAATCTAGCAATAACCTTTGTCAGGTACATAAAATTACTTACTTACTTACACACACTTCCCATTTTTCACAACCCACATCATAAAGACTGGCAAAGTCTGCATCTTTACACTAAGTAACATATAGTGAGTACATGTGCTCCTTCAAATATGTGGGCTGAGATTTGAAGAAACAATTTTAGGTAAATAAAATTAAAAGAATTACAAAATTTTAAATGTATTTTTGAACTTATTCACCAGGTGGCAGCACACTATGGCATGTCAAGAAGCGACCCCTATTGTTTGATTAATCTGCAGTGTTAATATTTCACATACTGATATTAATTATGTAATATGTCTTGAAAAGAGATAATAATTCTATTTATCGGGTAAAACATTAACTTGATCAACATCATCATTCAGTGGATGTACTATTCAGAATATATGAGTCTATATGACAGTTCAATAAAGAAAATAAGTTTTGCTGAGAATCAGCTGCATAATACAATTTTTCCTATTTTGCCACTGGTTGTCCAGTGACCTCTGCCATTAGTGAGTAAGGCCCCAATGATGGTCTTACCCTTCATCCGTTTGGGGTCTGCTAGCAAAGAGGCATCAGTACCTGTCCCTCCAATGGGAGTCGTAATCAGTGTTGGCAGGTTTTTTACTCAGATGTTATTAACACCATCAATTAATGTTTATTAACGTCATGTAAAACAGGGTTTTTACACTGACTTTAAAAAATACAGAACTCGCTCTATAAAATAGTACAATGATAACAATATAACAACATCTACTACAGCATGACTATAATACATAAACAGCAATTGAATTAACAAACTATAATCCCCATTATGATAACCGACTACCCGGTCTAGTTGACCCTCAATGGTGAATATATATAGTTGTGTACATGCTTCATTCCTTATAAAAAGGTGTAAATCTTGCTGCCAAGCAATTAGACACTGCCAATGAATGAATAACAATGAAAGACCCATGCAAGTTTCATTGCCTCGCTGATAAACTATCAGGTACAATTAAGCATCAACTTTTCTATCTACTTTTTTCACCAATGTTGCTACCAAGCTCTCATCGATTGATTGGTGGAAGGTCCTCAGATCTTATGGAGTGCCAACTGACTTTCTAAAATGAGCTGTTAAGCTACTGTCATGCTCAACTTCATCAGCATCCAATTTTGGGACTATTCTCGCTAAAGAGTGCAATGAAATATGTTTGAAACTGTTCATTAAAGATGTATTGGCATCAATGTGTTTAATGACATTTGCTAGGACTAGTCCAATTGGTTTATACTGAATTACGTTTTTGTTTACATTTTGACGTTTTTGAAAGTAATTTACAATATTTTACAGTTATTGGTTAATTAAAAAATAGGTTTGTTACAGTAAAAATTCAAGGTTATGACGATTGCTTTCTAGGAGTGTTTACGTACCCGTAGACTCCAGTGTAGTGGTGAGGTTCGGATTTTGTCCCCTGTCTCTTCATCCGCTTCAGCTATAATTCTGAGATAATGATGTTCTCCCTCATTCTGTACGACTCCAGCTTACTCACGTGATCCATTTTGCACATAGCACCAATATAATCCGACATGTCTTGTTGGAGTGTAACCTTCTCTTTTAACTCAGTGGTTATCTATATAAGTGCTATGGTCTCAGCTGTGAGCTACTTCTGCAGCTCGGTGATGTTTTCATCAATCTTTGCTGAAGAATCATATCACGGAGAAGATAAAGGAGGCTGCATGGTTGTTGTTATGTTCTCGAATGGAGGAACTATGTGGGAAAATGACCAAGCAAAAAGATATACCAAAAGATGCATCTCGTACCACACAAAAATACACAGATCTACCTGGAGAAGACAACCGCATGGTGCTCTCCACGGACCACTAATAATGGGGACCAGGACCTATATGGCGTAGCCAGTCTATCTTGACCTTAATTAGATGCGATAATTGTTGTGACATGGCGTTCTTTCTTGAATACTTTCTCTAGCACTGTCTGTGAGAAATCTAGTGTTTGTATTGGATACTGGTAATAGTTTGGAATGAAGAAGCATAATTATATATGTAAGTCCTGTTATTATCAAATAAGAAACACTTGTAAGTACATACATCGTGAGACTTCTAAGACATTAGTCCAAACTCTTATAATGTCTTAACTGGACTATGGCAATGCACTGTTAGATAACATCCCTAGCTCTCACAAACCGCCAACAGTGAGTGCAGACCTGTGCTACATGTCTGAAAACAGGCAATCGCAGAAAGGAACACATTCAAAGTACTGAGCACTAATGTGGAATAAGTTTTAATTTTTTTTCATTTTCTTAAAGGATTCCAAGTTTAGCAGAGTGCAATATTAATTATTATTATAATTAATATTGACTAAACTCAAGGTGATAATACCAAGTTAATGTTGAACTGACACTGATAATTCATCTATAATCTCAGTGTACTCTTACTGTAAATACTTGTACATTTATGGAAAATGTATTACTTACATCCCTGCTCCATGATAAATATTGATCTCTGAAATATTGAAGTCAAGTTATCTTTTTAGTTTGGTACACTGATATAACAATCAATTGTACATTGTTATTTCAAGAACATACCACCCTGAAAAACCTAATCTGGATATCCCCTCATCATCTGCAGCAGTTGACTTAATGTTTAGTGTTTGAGCAAACATTTGCAACCTCGATTGCTCTTCCTGTTTAGAAGACTGTGCGTTCAAACAGTTTATGCATATTAAAAACAATTCTCGATTTCACTATTAAACGTATGCCTCTAGAAATATCCACTATTTTTCTTTAGTAGTGATTTCATTACACGACATTTGAGTGAATAACGATCACACATGACATTCATGTTTTGATGGTATACATTACATTATAATTATCCCTGTAATGATGATTGCTCTACAACGTAATCAAAATCTTTATCAATTACAATTGTCATCCATGAAAGTATAATCATAATCATTATATTGTCAAGTAAACATAATCGATTTTGTTCCATCCCA
>JAODUP010000072.1:0-45000 GCA_025642065.1 Paralvinella palmiformis
AGTCTAGACTTAAAAGAATTTAAGGTAGTGACTGTGACAACATGATCTCATAACGAGTTCCAGTCCTCAGCCACTCGCTGGATGAATGAGTTTTTTTTTTTTTTATTATTATTATTATTATTATTTCGAGTCGACAGCGCCCACGAATAATTTCTGACTATGACCTCTGGTTCGTTCATTGAGTGCTCTGTTGAAGAATGCTCTTGGGTCAAGTCTGTCTATCCCATTCATGATCTTGTACATCTGTATCATGTCCCGCCGTCGTCTTCTAAACCGGAGTGATGGGAGCCTCAGGGAAACTAGCCGCTCTTCATAGGACAGATGCTTCAGGTGTGGGACTAACTTTGTTGCTCGACGCTGAACCTTTTCCACTGCCAATTTATCCATCTGATAGTGTGGATGCCAAATAATGTTTCTGTATTCCAGGTGGAGTCTGACAAGTGCCTTGTACAGCCTTGGCAGAGTGTCTTCATCTAGACATGAGAATGTCTTCTTGATGAGCTACAGCATCTGACCGGACTTGATAACAGCAAATGTTATTTGCTGGTGGAATTTTAGCTGCTCATCAACATAGACACCGAGGTCATTTTCTACTTTAGTGGACTGCAACTCAATATCTCCCATCTTGTAGCCTAGACATCTGTTATTCCTCCCGAAATAGAGGACCTTGGATTTGTCGGCATTGAACTTCAGTTGCCATTTTTCAGACCATTCAACAAGTCGTTTGAGATCCGCTTGCAGATCGGTGTAGTCAGTCTCTGAGAAGGGTTTCCTATAGACCTTGGTGCCAATGATCACAGATTCGAACCCCGCAAGAGGTTGAAACTTTTCCAGAGATTAATTTATCGGCTCACCACATCGTGGGTGGCTGACCACGTTAAATGGCGCTGACGTCTCCACTGAATTATTTTAAATAAAGGAGGACGTAAAACACTCTAGCAGGGACCACCCTCATGGTATTTTGGCTCCACCTTTCCGTACTGCCCCCCTGTGAGTGGTGGGGGAGGAGTTTCTCAACCACTCCAACATAGAGGCGGTCCCCAATAAGTGACAGCCTGGGGATTCTCCCCGAACAACAAAACAAACAAACAGATTATGAAACGAAACCAATCAATCAATCAATTACCTTCACGGGTTATTTAAAAATGATTGTGGGTGCACACTGTGTATAGTTATATATATATTTTTTAAATATTTTTTGTAATCAGCATATATATTAAATATTAAATAATTATAATTTTTTTTAATTCCCTTAATCATTTATATTCAGAATAAGACAGACATCCTATACAACTAGCACAACTCATGCTCGCCATCTAGCGCGAACCAGAAGAAATACGGATGTGGTGTAGAAGACAACGACGGGTTAGTACTTTATAACACACACAACTTGCTTGCTACGAAATCGCAACTGAAATTGGGTCTTTACAAAGATGATAGCAATAACTAGAGGCCGATGGAAATCGCGATCGTTCTATTTCATAAAAACCAAAATACGTATTGTCTGATAACTGGGATCTAATGCCTATAGATAATAGCCAGGAGCTGTCATCACAGGATATTATTTCATTACATATAATGACTGAATCGATCTGTCAGTGTCGTAATTGGAATCAACAACTCGCATCCGATCCAGAATGATCTGGAACTGATATCAGAGCATGCTATCATGACTATTATTAAAAATATCGTTTTATCATAACATGATTAACACATTTTTAAAGCTATAAATACATTCAAAGATTATAAAAACATTTACATAATGTTTGCTGGATTACAATTGTACTTGGCTATGAAAGTACAGAAGCTTAATTATCACGTTCTTTACCAATGAAATTTCGTTTAGTTATTGTTGTTAAATATCGGGACACTGGTGACGAACATAGAACAGTATATTGTGGGTTAACCTGAAAGCTCCAATCATGTTGAGTGAATTAATGATATATATATATATATATATATATATATATATATATATATATATATATATATATATATATATATATTGACTGGTATGAACTGTGGAAATACATATACAACGTTTATTTAATCGACAGTCAATTACAGGATTACCGGCTTAAAGCATCGACACACACTCGCGCGCGCGCCTCGCCACTAGAATAAAAATTCCCTATCCATATAATGACACGTGCTCATTTATTTCCATTAAATCGAGAAACAATTATATTTGCGCCCAAGAAGAAATCACGAGACCTAGCTAACATCTATCTATAGTTATTGAAACTAACTATTTCGGCGAGAAACGAATACAAATGAAAGAGAAACGATTGTAAACACTATGAATGTATTATGGATAGATGCATGATATCAGAAAATATTGAACTTTGAATAGGGACGGATCAAAATTTTGACTATCTTAAAATAAACAAACATAAATATAACAACGATCTATTTAATGCATCACGAATCACTGCTGATATTTCGAACCATTTGTCTATATTTTTCTAGTTTGAGAGTAAATCCAAAGCCAACTAAAAATCAAGTTAGTTTTTACATCAAGAAAATTAAATGAAAAGAAAATAGATTAAATTAAGAAAACTCTGGCCGACATGGACTGGGAAGTATTAAAACGTATGGGATCAAATGATCGAGGCTTATTCACATTTTATTAAAAAAAAAACTATTGATAATTTAGTGGACAGAGACACCTAAAACGGTTGTCACTGTACCTAAAAGAAAAACTTTAGGGGAACCATGGATTTCAACTGGAATATTAAAAAGTTCAATGGCAAAAGATAAACTATACAAAAAATTGCATACAGACATAAATTGCCCTGCGTACAGTAAATTTATAAAATACTTTTTTTAAACCCAAGCGCCAGGCTAAAGAAATCTATTATAAAGAAATATTTAAGGAATATGATAATGATATTAGAAGGTTTTGGAATACAATATTGATGAAAAAATAACAGCAAATGGATTTTGCAATTATTTTACTAACATCGGAACGAAATTAGAAGATATCATTCCAAAGGGCAAATATATGTATAAACACTTTATGAATAAAACACAAAATCCGAATTCGATATATTTCTCACCGACATGTCATAATGAAATTGTCCAAAGTATAAATAAAATGAAGAAAAAGAAGAGCTATGGACGTGATGATACCAATATACAAAGCAAAAGATAAAACGTTATTCATTACTCCCCTATTTTTCAATTTAAAAACAAATTAACCCGCAAGAGAGTTTAATATTTTCTTCCACAGAACAATATATTTTTTGAGAGCCAATACTGTTTTAGGCCAAACCATAGTACAGCCAATGCCGTCATGGAATTGTGTCACGATATTTTTAATGTATTTGAAAATAAAGAATCATCAATACGGATATGTTCCTGGACCCCTCCAAGGTTCAGAAACTAATTAAGTGATAGGAAGCAATTTGTTATGATTAATAATATAGCATCTGAAACTAAGGATATGATATGTGGTGTGCCACAATTAAGGGTCTGTCCTTGGTCTTCTGTTGTTTATCATTTATTTCGATGATGCCTCTGGTGTTTTAAAAACAGCCAAATCTATACTTTTTGCTGAATTTGTTGGTTTGGTTTGGTTGGTTTGGTTTGGTTGTTCGGGGAGAATCCCCAGGCTGTCGCTTAATCAGCACAGCCTCTATGTTGGAGTGGTTGAGAAACCTCCTCCCCCACCACTCACAGGGGAGCAGTACGGAAAGATGGAGCCGAAATACCCTGAGGGTGGTCACTGCCAGAGTGTTTTACGTCCTCAGGGGGTTTTTAACGTCCCCCTTTATTTTAAATAATTCAGTGGAGACGGCAGCGCCATTTAACGTGGTCAGCCACCCACGATGTAGTGAGCCGAGAAATTAATCCCTGGAAAAGTTTCGACCTCTTAGGTTGATCGACCGTTGGCCAGTCTGGTGTGTTAAACACTAGCCAAACTACTATGAATTTGTTATTTGGCGAAATGACTATATATGATTTAGAAAAACTAACCGAATGGTTTATATCAAATAAACCCAGTTTAAATGTCATTAAAACTAATTATATTCAATTCACACTGGATAGAAATAATGCATTCAATGCTGATCAACACGAGATAATATTAACTGATAAATAAATAAAGCGGGTTAAAACCAGGAAATGTTTGGGTATTATAATTAATCAAAGACTCTTGTGGACTGAACATATTCAATATTGTAAAAAAAGTAGCCATGGGGAACCTAGCTACTCGATTAATTCTATGATACATATATAGCCAACTAAAATACTAATAATAATTGACACTAGCCTAGTTCAATCTTATCTAACATATGGACTACTCGTGTGGGTGCAACAGCTAATTAAGGCAACAATGAAACCACTGATTACGTTACAGAAACGAGCGATAAGAAATGTAACAAAATCACAGTATAATGCAGATGCCGCACCTCCATTTAAGTAATTAAATATTTCAAAACTACAGGAACTGTACAATGCACAATTAAACCTTTTGATGTATCGACATAAAAATAATACTTTTCCATCAGAAATTCAGAAAATATTTACCAGAAATACTGATCACGTTCTTGATTTAATTTACCAATGCACTTGAAAGAATTAGAACTGAATAAACGTTCAAAACAAACCTACAGATATTTCACAATATTGAAAACAAATTCCGATTTAAATTAGCTGGTGAACAATCATCCCCCAACTGGTTAAAGATATTCCGGGCCGCATTTTGAAAAACTCGTGCTGTAAGCTGGAATTCCTGGATATTATGTTATTGTAAATATGTTTTCATCATACAATATTTAACTACAAACGATTTGTATATCCCATGGGTCACACGGTGACTCATAAATGTGGGAGATTACAGAATGTTTTTTTTTAATTTTGTAACTTAATATTTTATTGTAACTTATTATCTGGAAATAAATTTGATTGATTGATTGGATTGAATTGTGTTTGATCTCCTGAGTGAACGGAAATATATTGTCCGCATTCAAAAGACACACACACACACACACGTATACACACATATTAGCTAGGTGAATGCTGAAAATTATTTAGCCAATATACCTGAGAAAAAATTATATTTTTCTAGCTTGTTTCGCGTCAAAAGGTGGGTACGTTGCACGTCGGATGCAGCCCAACTTCACTCTGACAATGGGTTTGATAATCTTTTTGGTAATCTTAGTTAGTCCCACTTTCCAAAAGTCCAGATGTGATCTGGGTAGCTAAACAAAAGGCTTGAATGATTGCTCCCACTGTATTATTGTTATTTGGTATCTTTGCGCTTTTTGGTGGGTTTAATATTGTATTCGGTAATTAGGTATACCGTTCGTTGCTGCGCATTTGTTTACGTTATGTTAATATCGTCTACACGACAGAGGATATTTTAACAATTTTATTTAGCGAAGAAATCTTTAATATTTCACGTTACCACTGTATTGTTTCAAAATGTCAGGATATCCAGTCGGCGATGTATCATACCAACAACAGCCACTTCAACAACAGTATCAACAACAACATCAACAACAGGGTTATCAACAAGAATTTGGCCAGCAGCAATTAGCTTCCAATCAATGGAATGCACAGCCACAGTTGAGGCCTGGACAGGCCCCCCCCCCCTAATAGTGAACATTACGGGGCTTATGGACAACAGGTCCATCAAAATATATATCAAACATCAGCATGGCAGGTGTGTGTATAATATATATATATATATATATATATATATATATGGGAATAATATTATATATAAACTATAATAATAATAATAATGTCTAATGCAGATAGCTGTCAGTGTCATCTGACATTTTATTTAATAATTCCCCCCCTCTCTCTCCACACACACACACTCTCACACACACACACCCTTCTGGTCATTTTGCTCACAAGCAAAAATATATTATGTTTGATATTTGTGTTCAGTGATGCCATATCTGCTACAGGCAGTATCAGATATTATATCACCGCAGTAACTGTGTAGTTGATAAAACGTATGTTGAACTCAAAATCAGTATTCTAGTAACCCCAAATTTGCCATGTAACGGTAGTGTTTACAGTCTTCACAGAAGTGTGCCAATAATGATGCATGATGATGACAATGTATTGCATCACTTATCAGTTGTGACATAAAATATTAAACCACATTTAATTGTTTACCATAATTAGAATTAACATAAATTAAGTGGAAACATTTCTGGTTGGGAATATTATCCAATAAATCTAATAGTCTTATAGAAACAAAGAATCCAGTATCTATCTATATATATATATATATATATATATATAGAGAGAGAGAGAGAGAGAGAGAGTTATGATAAAAACAAACTACAGAATACATCATATAAATATTACTATATAGCTACTAATATAAACTAAATCCAATTTATACAGGTATATCTAGCATGATTTAAGGTTATTTTGACTCATTTATTTTTATTTAGTGTCTCGGGTCTGAGTGTTCAACAGAACAAGAATTTATGGCATTCTTTGATCATCACAAGTCTCCAGTAAGTAGTCTGTGTTTATCTAATACTTCCCTTCCGAGTTTCCCTTAAGGTTACATTTCGGTGCTCCCTGGCTATATATAGGATCCACATTTGGGGCTTGGCAAATGTTACCATTAGATAAAGCCGATATTACTTCGGAGCCTTTGATTGCTTGCTACACGTTTTCGTAACTCAGTAGTTGATTACTCACCTGTTCGTCAAATAATTAATGCACCAAAGTTTATGCCAATCAGAAGACAATATAATGGTGGTTTATAGCAGATTGGTTATATCAAGTGGATACTGAAAAACAAATCAACTTGGTGCCATAATTTGGTGGTTATGTAGTACCACAGGTTGGTTAAAAGCCTGAGTTTGCATGGTATTAATAGAGCAGAATCATTTAAAAAGATAAATGCCAACACCATTTGTGTGATGAGAACCATATCCAAATATGGGAGAATACTGTATTACCCTTTTGTGGTGAACTTAGTTGTGTTACTGTTAGTTTGTTTGGTGAAGTCATAGAAACCCAATCTGGTCGATTTATATAATATTTTATCTGTAACATGATCTGGACAACTCTTTGTTTTGATAAAATTTGCTTTCAGTGATAATTTATTGTCTATTGCAGAGATTCAATGCAATTCAAGCTCAGGAATTGATGCACATCTTGAATCAAACACCGACCATTAAAGCCTATTATGGAAGTTAGTTTTAAAATCTACTCTAAAATTTGGTGACTGCTTTGTGGAGAGTTTTAGCCTAATTTATGACATTAGATGTGTGTGTGTGTGTGTGTGTGTGTGTGTGTGTGTGTTTGTAAGAGAGATAGAGGGATTATTTATTTCATTTTGTATTATTATGGTTGGGTGGGCAAAATATAATTTGGTATATAAAATGGGAATTCTGGCAATTATATCAGCATGTCTTAAAGTACAATTTTTTTCTTCATATATATATATATATATATATATATATATATATATATAAGGTCTGCTTTCTGGAATTTTTACTAATTTATGAAATGTTAACACCCACTAAAATCTAAAGTAATTTGTTTTACAGTCGTATTCAGTGCAGTCTTATTACCAGTTAGTAATGGAGTACTTTGGAAAATGATTAGCTAGATGGCCCTTCTATATAACTAGATTACAGTGCTCAGATAGCAGAGTGGTTAGAGCACTGCAGTGCAGACATTTAGGTTGTGGGATCAAATCTGATTCTACCTGTGTTTGTGGGATTTGTCTCCCTTGCCCATATGTTCCAGGTATGAATAGTGCCAAGGCTAAATAACTGAGTTGAACATCAACAACAACAAATCTCAAATTTGGTAGTATAACAAGTTTTGTTTTTAAATGAGATGTTAATTTTCCCCCAAATTACTACAAATAAAGGAATGCTAGCTTATTTAAGTATTTTAAGCAAATAAGGCAAAACAAATATAAACTAAGAAGGTTAAGTAATTTATTGATATCTAGGAAATATAATTAATAAAGAAAAGTGTAATAAAATCCCAGAGTAAGAGTTTTTAGCACTGGATATGAGTTTTCCCATAATATATTTGGTGTTCATGCAATTTGAGTTACCATGCTGAAAGCATGGCATATCATTATGTGATATTTAAATATAAATCATTTTGATAATTAAATCCAGATTTTTAGGACTGAAATCTGGTAGACCGATTAATATCATATTTATGTTAAGCATTTTAATCAACTCTTTTTGCACATCCCAGTACTTTAGCATTGAATGTTTTCACGATATATTATTATTTTGTTGTTGTTGATATTTTAATATTTTAAATTGGGAAATTACCGAATTGTTATTGCATGGTTATCAATATAAACAAATGTCAAGCTCTATTTGATTAGCTTAGTTGCATTGTAATCCAACTCACTGGACTATTTCATTGGTGCCTCCGTGGTCTAACTGGTAGTGTGTTGGACGGCAGATTACTACCACCCGAGTTCCAATCTGAGTGTGGGCCTATCTGAAGGGTGTTTTATCTTTGACTTCACTTCAATTGTCGTTAATAGCTAATGTTTTATTGTTGTACCAAACCCGGACATTAAATAGGCTTTTCTTAGTCTTAGTCATTACCCTTGGGGGTCACTCAGCCCATTTAGGCTACCAATATGCACAAAAGTTGCCATAAAACATCAAGCATCATCACTGGTTTATTTCCAGGGTACCTCATTGATCACTATTGGTTTCATCTCCTGGTAGTGTTTTTTTTGCAGCTGTGTGCTTAAAAGCTCATAAAAGCCTAAATAATTTTCAGTTTATTGCATGTTGCCTTACTTACACATAGGCATTATACCATTATAAGAATGAAACTGTACTTTTTTGTACAAATTAAAACAATGACAGTCACAGTGTTATCCTGATTGTTCTTTTACAGTTACATGGAGTTTGGAACTCTGCAAGTAAGTGTACAAATTATATTTAATTTGGGTATACAGAGATTACCATCAGCCCGCTATAGGTTTATTTAGGTTAAATCTATAGATTATGATAGTAATACAGTTACAGTGAGGCTAATGTTTTATCAATAGCAATATATCCGTGCAAGTATGTATTGTTAACATTTATTTTCTATTTCAGAATTATGATTGCCATGTTGGATGTATCCTTTTCTGTAATTAGTTGATCAGCATTTTTGCTTTTATCTTCCTCCTCTAAGTTCTGGTACCTCAGTTATATAATTAATTGTTTTTCAATTGTTTTTCATTCAGTCAATTAACAGAGTCCATTTACATACAATATGCAAACCCTACAAATGCATTTGGGCTAGGGATGCACAATAAATATATGGAATAAATAAATAATTTCTGGAGAATGATGTTTCTAATATAAACATGCACATTTTCAGTATATTTGCCTGGAAAGACACCAAAAAAGAAGTAAAATATGCATCTAAATTAAACTGTGTTTTTCAATTGGTATATGTTTCTGTTACTTGATGAAAGCATCAAATAATATGACCTTGACATTCATCTATCAAGAGATCCAAGGATGGAATGATGCAGTATCCAGAATTCAGGGAACTCTTACAGTGCCTCAATTTTTGGTACCAAGTTTTTATACAATACGACACAAACAGAACTGGATATATGGAAGCCAATGAACTTGGAAGGTGTATTCAACAGAGACTCCGTATGTATCGATCACGTTTCTGTAAAACAGAAGAATTCAGTAAACTGACACACTTTGCCAAGAATATAATTATATTAAAAGGCATGCTTAGGTAGTAGGAAAGTAGTACCCAGTAAAAACATAAGCTTAAAAGAGTTTTGGAATTATCCTAAAATAAATGACAGATATCTCAGATACATTGGCAGTTTTCAGTTCAGATAAAAATATTTTCTTCCAACTATATATAATGTTTTAACATGTAATAAGAACAATGTTTAAATTGAATTGGACTTAACAATTAATTATCCACCATATTTCTGTCGAGAGATTAAGAGAACACTTAATTCAGTTTCTAACAGGCTCCAACGCTTTACATACTGAAATGAGAAAATCTCAAAACTACTGGGTGACTAGCCATTTCTGTTCAGTGTTCAATATCTTCATTAACACTCACATTAGCTTCACAGTCCCACATCATATTTATATAACTGTTCCTTTTTTCCTCATTAGAATACCGCCTGTCTACAAAAGCTTATGAAACGTTACTGAAACGATATGCACGAGCTGTGGAAAGAGGCCCTGAAACTGTGTTGCTAATAGCATTTGATGATTTTGTGTCATGTTTAGTAAGACTTCGTGCTTATACAGGTAATAATATTAAATGTATATGACATTCTATGTTAACAAAAATATAGTAATCTGAAAATATTGATGCCCCTTGATGATATATATATATATATATATATATGAAAGGCTTATTGATTTATATATCTGTATATCTAATAATGGCAGTATCTGGAAGGGCATGTATTTTGTTCCTTTTTTAATTATTAGCAGATAATATCTAAATATTTTTCTTTTCTTTCCAAACTGACACCTTCCCCATAACACACACACACACACTGAACAGTTATTTAATAATATATTTTTTGGAGCACTCCCATGATGCAGTTGGTAGCTCACTGCAATGCATACATCTAGATTGTCGAATCAAAACCCACTGTTATTCACCTCCATAGTATGTTTCATCAGTAAGGAACAGGCTTCATCCAGATCAGATAACTTCCATTCAGAGTAACTGCCCAAGCTATACGTCCGACACCATACTAACACCATGGCTAAATTATTCATCAACTCTTTCATAAGTCATTGTTTCCAGAAATGTTGACTTGAAATAATTCAAATACCATCATCTGAGACTCATTTTGCCAGTTGTTTTCAAATAGAGTCCCAAACAATACATAACACCCCTCCATTTTGGCTTGATCCATATGAAACTACATATATTACATACTAGTTTTATCAAATTTTACAGAAGCGTTCCGTGCTCGTGATAGAGCCGTCCATCAGAATCAAGAAACTGGAAAAATTGTCATTTTGATTATGATGATGTAAGTATACAGAGAACTAAAGAAAATTTATAATAAGCCAGACGTGGGGTCAATTCCATTTTGTCAATTCCAAATCAAATTTATCAATTGCAATTCCATTTTTTACCTACTCTGAATACCTACTCTGAATAGTTTATATTCCAAGTAGGATTGTCATGGAAGAAATATTTCTGAATTAAAAATGGTAAATTAATCTGTGGATTTAATTCCAATTCTATCAATTCCAATTCCATTTTTTTAAATAAGCAATTTCAGAATTGGAATTGCCTGTGGAGTTTTTAACCTGTTGATATCTTTAATATGGTTCAGTTTCTGTAATTATAAAGAAACCTAATTGTTTCAGTATTTATTAATAACGTATAATCATTTTTATTTCATGCAGTTCCTCCAGGTTGTCATGTGCCTCTGAGATAACACTGAAGGCACTTGAGCTCTTTAATCTCGGTTAGAAATGTAGTATTTTCTAGACACACATGAATTAAAATTAAATGAATACACATTTACTACCAAATGTATTATTTATTCACTTTACTAATGGTTGTACGACGTAAGTATTTGTTACTTTTTTATATGACTAGGATTAAACCAAATTATCGTGATGCAACTTACTATCTGTGATAGGGTTCTTCTCAATATTACTAGAATGTAATAAGTATTTGTCCATACCAGAGTTATACATTTAGTTCTTAAATGATCTCGACTTATTACTCAAACATAGCCTTCTCAGTTACAAATCGTAACCTTATTTTAGTGGTATCGTTTGAAATAGCAAAATGTGTTTTAATATGATGAAGCATAATATATACAAAGACACAATATTTTGTGGATGATTTAATTAATTTTCTAAAACTGTGAATATGGACACTCTGTGTTGAAGTAGAATTTATGGCTATTATTATATATGTAGAAATACTGAGGCTAAACGGGTGGCAGATAAAAGTACATTTAAAAATGTATTTGTTTTTGTTTGTTTTGGTCGTATCTTACTCTACAGTCACCGAAATATCAGTGTTGTCAGCTATTAATATCTTTACACAATTAGATGTAGACACTGTCTGTAGTATTACTGTGCAAAGTGTCAATTGTAGTCATTATTATATAATCCTAACTAAATTATGTACAATGCTATTTGGGTGTGAGATGGATAGCTCTAACTTCTGGATTTTTTTGTTTGTTTCATCTACTGCAAATGAAGATGAAACTAGTTGTGTTTTGTACTACGTTTTTTGTTCTGATAAACGGAATATCCCTCTGAAATTACCTTAGGAACCAAACTGTATATCAGAATAAACCATAACAACGAGCAGTGCAAGAAGATTAGCCTTGGATATGGTATCCGTACGATAACTGAAAATTGTACATAATGCACTACTGTTACATAAATCAGATCATAGGCCCCACATAAGTTATGTAACACAGGTTCAAATTACAATTTTGGTTTTAATCTCTGATGAACAGTCCACCTATCTGTATCCGAGTGGGGATGTAGAAATTCTATGGAGCCTTATCATATTGGTATAAATTTGTCACCAATTAAAGTGTAAAACACTTCCCTTGTGGACCAATTTTCAATTAAAAATTATAGACTTTCAAATCTGTGGAACAGGTTACTGGAAGAGATTAGAAGTGAATCAACTCTTGAAAAGTTTAATCTGTTATTAAATCTCAGCTAATCAAGGCTGCATTTTCAAAAGAATAATATCCATCATTCAAAATTTTCAATTGGATTTTGGATATATAATATTTCAGGTTTTTTTTCTTCAGAAGAAATAAAAAGATTCAGTCATAAATATTTTGGCATGCACATGATCATGCAAGCTGGTGATGATTTATGATGTTTTCTCTCTGTCTGCTAAAAAAAACACCACCCATCCTCTATGCACAGTTCCCACATTTTGATGGAACCATGTCAACTTTTCCCAAAAATTAACTGAATCAGCATGCCATTATAGATAGACAAACAACAGTTGAAATGTTATGACTATTTAGATTGGTATATGAACATAATAATTAGACAGAAAATATCCATTTTATTCTCAAATTCCAGTCCACTGATGCTTCAAACATACATAGGAAAGTTGCAAACAAACCAAGAAAGTCGCTTGTTTGCAAAAGTCCATAGGTAATTAAAATTCATTTTACTTGGAATAAATTACAATTCAAGTATATCTTTTCTTCAAAATTCTCTATTGATTAACCCATGTACTAATATTAACAATGTTAAAGATGGAAGATTTGAGCTTACATACGCTGGCCATCACTAAAACAGCACCGTCACTTAACTAGAAAGTTGACACTTGACCTGGAAATTGTCTATTATATTTAGTTTGCTTAATTTTAATTTTTAGTAGTCGGCCAATCAGATGGCTTTCTATTATAAAAGTGGCCATTCTGTAAATTCATCTAGTAATATAAATCCATTAAACAGCATCATAGTTTTTCATATTCCAATCTAACTCAATAGGCTGCACGCCATAAATACGTAATGCAGCCATTTTACCAAATTCAGTACCTACCACTAAGTGAGACTCGTAATAAATAAATCTTAACCAACTGCACTAAGTATTATTAACTATAAATACAGTGTATTTCAATGGGAAAGTGTACATCACGTCAAATGGCAGCCAGTGTACAATCAACTAATTTCAAAACATTATTAGCAGTTACTTGAATAGCATTTTATTATTTTTAAACTATCAATATAAAACAAACATAAACAACATTCTGAAAGCAAATGAAACGTTTATTGATTCATGTACTCAGTCGGTCTATCCAAAACAACTATTTGCTACAAGTAACAGATGCACTGATAGCAAATTCTCTTACACCACATTTAGCCGACTTCAGATCAGGATTTTATTTCAATGCCCTCCTAGCTCAAGCTTGCATGTATTTTGACTTGAGGACTTCCACAAAAATACTACATACACAACAAATGAGATCCCTGAAGTGATTTTATTTGACTTGTTTGGTCCTGTCATTGGCCTATGGCTGAGGAGTAACTCTGTTGGAAAACATAGGCCACAAACACAGGTATGAGCTAGATTCAAACCCACAGCCTGGATATTTGCAGCACAGTGCTCCAAGAACTGTGCCATTGGAACACCCTAGAGCAATGGAGGAAGACAGCATATGCAACAAAACTCATTTTTCTTTCACATATCAATGACATTTAACAGAAAAAATAGATCTTACTCAGGTGTGTATTTAATCAAAAACCTGGGTTATGTCAAGATTATTTCCAGCCAACTTTTATAGCTCCTGTAGGTAGTGGCTACAGTCAAAGTCTGTCAAATATATCAAACATCTTTTCTTAAAACTAATCCATCACATTCCGTGACCAACAGATAGAGGATTTTGTTTTAAATTGCCAATATCTTCTGCCACTCAAAACTCTCAATATTAATTACATCACATAACCAGATTTGAAAGCCAAAATTCAACCTGTATGACCTTCATTCAAAAAAAAAATGGGTTCCAATGTACATGACTACTGAATAACATTGTAAGCCAGAGTATGCTCTGCCATTCACGCAATGATTAAAATAGCCACCAGCAGCACTCGATGACAAAACATAATCCCACATACATAGGTGAGATGTTCACGTTCCACTCCTCAGCTAGCCACGTTTTATCCAAAAATAACTACCAGAGACCACAATCACTCATCGCTTGATGAACTACTGCTGGAGTCCGATGTCATCAGCTCCACGTCTTCAGCATCTCTGGATGATTTGTTCTCCATCGACAATGACTGGGTCAGCGTATGAGGGAAGGCACTGCCGACTGATCCGGATGTGGCCTGGAGGCTACTCTCAAAACTGTGCTGCCACGATAGTGAGCCTCCACCGGCCGAAGTGCCCATCTGCTGTATGGTGTGCTCACCTGGAAGATGTATAGAAAGGATACAGAAGGGTCAGTTGAGCGACTAATGCCAGTAATAAGCCAGTGAACTATTTATCATCACCATCTCACATAGTGTTTGATGGCAGGACTTCACCTTGGTGCTCATCACACTTTTGACATACAGCTTGGGTCTATTCTTGATAGAAATAACATAAATCAGATGATACACTCCATACACATGCTGGGATTTGATGCTATGATAGAATCACTTCATTGTGAAATATAGATAGATGTGTGTATGTATATATATATATATATATATATATTATTGTTTTATAGTACAAGAAACAGAACTACTGCTCTAAATATTCTACAGATTTTATTCCTGGAATGTTCATATTAGTTGGACCAAAAGCCTGACATAACTTAACCCTCCATAAATTTGTATACTTCATGCATGTGTGTGTGCATTTGGTTGAATTAACGGACAAACATTGCATCACACCTAAAAAGCAATAATCTCTGTACTAACTTGACCTACCCAAGGTATGATCTTGCCTGAGGCCTTCTGGAAAACTGACATGTGACTGTAAAGCTGGGCTTGTAATATGATCACCACGGCGACCAAGCCAACCCATTCTCATATCCATGTCCGTAGGATAAGGCCTACGTGGATCACCTGTCATATAAGAAATACATTTTTAAACAACAGACAATAAAACAAGATTTATTTGATCCATACTGTCAACTTATTGTATTACAGTATAGGAGAGTAATTTGTTGGGTGATAAGTGTACAAACCAAATTCAATTAGTACTTAGTAATTTAAAAGGCAGTTTCATTCCCATCTCAAACAGACTTGATCATAGAAATAATTTAAAAAATATGAATGAAAAGCAAATAAACAAAATTATTATCTTCTTTGTACATGTGAAAAGTAATGACAGTATATGTAGTCCAATCCAGACATGGGGTCAATTCAATTTCAGAATTGGATTTGATGGGCAATTCCAATTCCAGAATTCATTATTTAGAGAAAAAATCGAATTGGAATTGATAAATTTGGAATTGTAGTTTCCAACAAAAACAAATTTAAATCCACAAATTAATTTACCATTTATTTTAGAAATATTTCTTCCATGACAATCCAACTTGGGATATAAACTACTTGTGTTATTCCTTGTGTGTTGAGAACAGAGTTGTCTGATTTAAATTATTGATTTAAATCACGGTCATTTTTTTTAAATCAAACATTTAAATTTGTTAAATTGTTATAAGTTTTTAATTTAAATTATAATTATTGCATTTAATTTTATTGATTACTTTGTAAACATACATTTATCAATTAACTTGCAGTAAAAAAATGAAATGTTATTTAAAATCAATCAATACTTATGCTAGATAATTATTTTTACATATATTTATAATAGAATTGCAATTAGATTTTAAACCATGTCATAGTCATACTGAGAACAGATTTCCACCCATTATAACACCTTCTTTATAATGCTCATAGTTATTCAATTATACAGACATCTCAGATTCCAGGATTTTCTAGGACCTTCCAATGTCAAATTCAATGACCTTTTCAATGAATTGACAAACTTTCAACGCATAAAGATACACCCATATTTTGGAGGAAGTGTAACAACTGAATTCCTGTATGCTTATGATTAGAAATATAGATCTATATGTCCAAATTCCAGGACTTTCCAGGTTTTCAAGGACCTGTGCGAACCCTGTTATATCCAACAAATAGCAGGTCCCTATTTGCCATTTCCCTCTTTATTTCACCAATCACACGCTAGGTAAGAGTATCCCATAAACGTATTTACTAAACTGAACACACAAAGCCATTTCCACGTATACTACACAAAGCCTAACACCGATAATAATTTTCAAGAAGTTTTGTTGTCACACACAATTACAGCTGTCACTCAATGGAGTCCAGCTAACCCCCAAAGCAAACAAAGGCTTGGCCGAAGCCATGCGATGGATAAATGGATCATATGATCAATGAGTAGATTTGTTGAATTACAATCATTACCTAATTTGTAAAGTTTGCAAATCATTTAAATACCACAAGTTTATTGATATGATTACTCATTAAGCAAATAAGTGTCTATCATTAAAATGAAATCTTCTATAACTCAGAAGCTAGAAGTGCTGCATTATCAAGATCTTCACATCAAATCCAGTTAACGAGCAATAACTGACCATTTTGTTGTTCTGTGGTGGTGTGATATTAAACGTAGAACTGTTGGCGACATTCTTCAACAAAAAGAAAAGTTGATTTCCGTAGACATGTCTAATAAAGTCATATACATGCATCAAGGCAACAGCAAACCATAGACACCCGGAACAAGCCCTTTTCTGCCATGCACAGCAAGAATGGCATGATGACTGATGACATTCATATGCAACTGAGCAATATTGATAAACAAAATATGTTGTGCTATGATGATGATGATGATTGATATTTTACGGTCATTTTTGTGCACATTGTAGGCTAAATGGTCCGAGCGACCGCCTAAGGTAATGAAGCAAAGTCAAATATAAAACAACCTTCAGATATGCGCATGCCACAATTCAAACACAGGTGGTAGTGATTATTTTTCTAATTCAGACCTTTAGAATGCATCCCTCTTTATAATGCCAATTTTATTATCCCAAATGTGACATTATAAAGAGGGTGTACTGTATGCCAATAGCAAAGCATGACCAGAAACAAGAGGAATGTATGTACAAGTAATATAATGATTTCACAACAAATTCAAACATTTGTCAACTACAGTTCAGTACCGTTCAATTAAAGCAGAAATATAATTACCAGGCTGCCAGGTAGGTGGAGCGGCCACAGCATAACCTGCAGATATTTTGTGTGCATACTTGATGAGCTCCTCCGATGAAATTCGTTTTGAGCTGGCTTGGTTGATGGATGATAATTTCTGCTTAGCTTGGTAAATGGCTGTTGACTAAATTAAAATGGATGCGAGAAAACCTATTAAATGACAGCATTCAACAAATGTATCTTGCAACACATAGAATATGGATACAAATATACAGTGAGGATAAATTCAGGTTGGACAGCAAAATGGACAATGGGAATGAAAAACATTTAATCTTTGCTTAAGCATTTAAATTTTCAAATGTCATGGAATATTTATTGCATAATTTTCCAAACAATATTCCACACACATTAATTCTTTCGCTTTTCTATCACATGATCCTCCACCAGTTTACTAATATACATTCTGAGGACCATTGTTCAACTTACCAGTACTGATTCTGCTTCTTTTAGATTTTTTTGTAACTGTTTGATTTCTTGATCATGTTTATGGACTTCACCTTTCAAAATGTCCATCTTTTTCTGCAGTTCTCCCTGTTCTCGAGCTAAAACAAAACAAAACCCAGTAAAATGTAAAAACACTCAATGCCGAATATTTAAATTCAATTGAACAGCTATTCATGACTGGAAGAAATAGCTGATTTATTGTAAGCAACATTTTAAGTTCTGTGTCAATCATAACACTTTTGCTCTTGACACATGAAGAAAACAGATAAAAACACAAAAGCAGTTAAAAATTTAAACACTTCAGTAATATCAAAAAGAGTAACAAATATTTTACCTATCTTAAGGGTATCTTGCATTTCAGTGTCTTTCTGTTTCAGTAGAGCCACCAGCTGAGAGATATCTATGTCATCTGGTCGCTGCGACTTTGGAGTAGATAGGTAATCAAGCAGTTCTCTGATTAAAACAACAATATGTTTGTAATAAATGTGACTAATAAATGAACACATAGCGTAACCAGGTTTCAGACAATTTTTAAATGAAGAAATTAAAGGCCATTGTAGTGTCCTTTCAAGACAAAAATCTAATTTAAAAATCATATATCACAAGTTATTTATATAAATGTCATCTCTCTCTGGCTACACTTCACCAAATAATTAATTTGTAATATTGTTATAAAATAAGGTAATTAATACCAGAAGATATCAAAGAAAACATACAGAGCTGTGGTTGTGACCCCTATCTGTGCTTTGTCTCTCCTGTATTCTACATGTTTGTGTTTTGGGAACCAGCACTGTCACTGTGTTGCATGTTTAATTTATATAATTTTGATCAGTTCTAGAAAATGAGATATCTGACAATCAAGTTATTAACCACAGTGACAGGTTCAAGAAGTTGATATATATATATATATATATATATATATATATATATGAATTTAGTGATTTAATTATTTAATATCAAATATGCTGTCAAATTATCTCATTATCTGTAACTAGTATTATAATTAAATTATGTCTGTACAGACTCAGTACCATACACAGCAAACCAAATAATTGGATACATTTGAAATATAGTTTAATTGCTTTTGCCACCACCAGCATAAAAAAGGAAAATTTTATGATTTTTATGCTGGCACTTGATAAATTTAGAATTGGAATTTACTGCAAAAATAAATAAATCCACAATTAATTTACCATTTTATTTTTTAATTCAGAAATATTTCTTCCATGACAATCCTACTTGGAATATGAACTACTTGGACTAGGTATTCCAAGGAGGAATTGATACAATTGGAATTGATCAATTTGATGTGGAATTGACCAAATGGAATTGACCCCATGTCTGTCTGCTACTCTGATTCCATTAATCCATCTTATAGCTTTCACATTAAATAATAGTTACACGAGATTAGTTTTATGAGAAAACAGCCAAGCAGCTTTATGACTGTCGCAAACCCAACCCTGGCCAGCAGTGCCAGTGGATTATTCACTCTTGGTTGCATTTGCCCTCGATATAAAAAGACTATTGGCCATTTTTGTTATTCACCCCTTATAAAAGGAACAATTCGCCCTTGTTGTGTTATATAATAAAATTATATATATAATTATATTATATAAAGTTATATATATATATATATATATATAAAATATATGGAATCCCACGTTGAACCCTCGCTCATATATTATTTACATGTGTAGGTCACTAGGTGGTATTTCATGCAGTTGAGAGTGCTCTAACCAGGTGGTGGTTTAATAATGATCAAGTCAGCGTTAATTTAACTACCAACTACTATGTCTAATCAATTGATTGTGTGGTTAACAGACAAGGGGTCAATTCCATATCAAATTTATTAATTCCAAATACTATGCTGGAGTTGTTGACAACAATCGCACCACCTGGGAACATACATACACCTTCCCGCACGAACAGAATATTTTAGAAGTAGACATTTGTCAGAATACACACACACTTATATTTGTCCGAAAATTAGTATTGCAGCAATGTATTATTACTAAACAGTCTTTGATTATACAGTAACATTGAATATGCTTTTGACAAATCAAAAATTCAAACGCCACCAACAATTACTATGAATTAGAGTCTAACTATTAAATCAATCACTTGATATTTGCTCTTTTAATCGTGCCTCCACCCAACTGATTCCATGTTTCACACTACTACAACACACCGTTGTCGTATCATTGGGCCGAGCTATCTCATAACACATTAACAGGTCCGAGTTCGGAGTTGTCTTGTCTAGGATTCACTTCTTCAGACACCGTGCTCACTTTATCAAAGAGTCACACTTTACAATACATATTTTAAAACACTAGCTTTTATTCAGGAAATATACCATACATGCACGCATTTCACATACTTTGAAACAATCTCCACATCTTCAATTATCGAAAGAATTTTTTTACGCGTTCCCGGCACCGCCATCTTTGTTGTCATGGTTAGTTTTGTAATAAGTCGCTATATGACGCCACCAGCACCACTTAACATCATTATCTGCCGCTTAAACAAATGGGTACGATTCATGATTCTTTGTGCCTAATTGCCAATTAAGGAAAAATATGTTAACTAGCAAATAATTGCAGAAGATATTTTACTTTAGTTATATGCCTATTTCAGCGCGCGCGTGTCTGTAGGTGTGTGTGTGATTATAATCGAAACGAATCTGGTGTAAATTAGAACGTAACCAAATTAGGAATAGACAAATCTATTCCAACAATTTAACAAAGGCAATTATACGCGACAGGAGCGGGATGAATATGTGTATGTAAAACTCGTCATACATAAATATACAGCTCATTATATACCAGGTATGATCTAGCCATGGTGGGCTGTAAAAAGTATAACCACAGCCGTGCATGTGAATGTCACTTTGGTGAGGCTTGACATCCTAGAAGTCTTGATCTGTTCACTGCTTTTTCTATGTGACGTTGGGATTCTAATTCCATGACGACAGATGCCTGAAATATATCCCTGTTGTGTTGGTCATCAGTGTAACATCGACAATCTAACATATTCCAATAATTTTTATCGAGGTTTATAACCCTCCTAAAACCCAAGCCACCATTTTTCAAACAGCTTAACCAGTTCTGCGAGGCCCTCTGAAATATAATTATAATTCTCCGTGGTCGGCATCTTACTGTAGAACATGATAACGCGGCCATAAATAAACAATCCAAATTACTTAAGGGTAGCCATTACGGCTTCCTAGATCGAATGTCAGATTGTACGGCGGGAAGGTGAAAGTCACGCTCTCTCAAGTCAACTGGCACCAGGATCATGTCGTCGTCTCACTCCAGATGGTGCCAAGTCACAGATAATCTGGCTTAGACATCCTCATGACACTACCTGCAATGATTGGTTCATTTATTTAAATCTGACAGATCGGGTTACAGAATACAAAACAATCTCCCTCGGGAGTTTTACTACTACATATGTATATGTAGTAGTAATTGGTATATGTAGTTGTATGTATATACAAATAGCTTGTGTACAATGACGTCAGACTTTAGGAGCATCCGGTGTACGTCTGGCTTCAAAATGGTAGAGCCCAGAGACGAGTTATAGCTGATTCACCAGCACTTTAAACTGGATTATTTAATATGTGGTTGATAGTGCTCATATTTTGACATAATTTATAATTTGTATTAGTTCTATAAATGAGAAATGAAGATGAACTGTTACTTTACTTTTGCTGTGTTTAGTATCACATCTCTCGGGGCGTTTAAGAATATATCAGAGAATTTGCCATTTACTATTATTCTTTGCTTGAGTTCTGAGAATGCCATATCTAACTGAAGAGGTTATGGGGATTTTTGCTTACTGAGAAGCCGCATATTAGGTACACTGTCAAATGTTTTCTTAAAATCCAAGTATACTATTGCTATCCTGCCATTTTGTCTATAGTTCATTGGCGACTAGAATCAGGATTATGCACGAATGTCCTGGCACTAAGCCACGTTGAGCATCAATGTAAATACCCGATGGCGTTCCTCTACTGCATCTTGTGTCGACCTAACCTTGATGAGGGATTCCACAACTTTGCTAATTACAGAGGTCATACGTATATATATATATATGATCATTAATTACTTTTCCGGAACAGTCCCGATTGCAAATGATAATCATTTCAAGCTTTCTGCCAACACTGCATTGGCTCACAAATAAAAATGGCTCGCCTTTTTTCTTCTACTCAGATTAGAGAATTAATATGTTTTTAAACCTCGAAATAAAGTTCCTATATTTTATTCTGTGTGTCTTTTCCATCTATCATTAATATATTTAGCAAATACGTTTTGCTTCAAATGGATCCCTTAGCCTATTTTGCCAGGTGTTTCTAGGGTTCCTGGGGATCGGATTTTTCCTCTAGTGGATTAGCCACGGTCATATTGACTTCACTCCAGTTTTATTTAATTAATTCTTTTAGAGCCCAAGACAGTGTATAGTTGAAAGATATTCCAATACTAAGTGGAATTAGTCCTGGAAAACACAGCTATTTAGATATTTGTAGCCAGTATATATTTAAATATTCTTTACGGATGAACAAAATATACATGTATTCATAATTTATTCCATAACTGACCAAGTACCGGTAGTAGACATTTTGGAAAATTAATACTTTTTGAATGCACGAAATTTAAAGCTCCCTGGCATCGTATTCAACCCAGTAAACTGCTCACTCCGGAAAAACCGGAATTTAAAAAAGAACAAAGCTTCCTTGTATGAGATCCGTCAGGGCGTAAAATAAGATATTTTGTGCGGCCGCGCTGATTCAAACATCGTTTTTGCTACGAGCTGACTGTTAGTTCACATTCCAGGATTTCTTGGGCAATTTTGTGATTTCAATCCAGTTTGTTCTGATGTTGGCAGTCAACTCTGCGAATGCTGAAGCGTTGGTTTTGGTCTGAACATGATCGAATATGGGGAAGGTCACGAGGTTTCGGATGGAATTGTACGTATAAGTACCTTGGCTAAGTACTCTACACGAAGGCCTAAATTCTGTGCCGACAAAGCATAAAACGACAATAACCACTTTTATTATCACATGAAATATATCATAAGCTTTAATATAGACTAAGACAATATTATGCAGTAATATATATATATATATATATATATATATATATATATATATATATAAAGAGAAAATCAGTTATTCCGACAAGGTTTGTCACATGATAATGTGTCGGATTAAAGTGAATGTCGGACTATCGAGACCGTGAAATATCACACATTTGTGTTTGTAATTAGCAATGAATGATCATGATTGGCTATTAGATAGCCACAAGCAATGGAAGCATCGTGTGTCGGTGTGTATGGTCAAGACCGATCCCGCTACGACTACGACTCAATAATCGTATTTTACCTTTTTTTATATATATATATATATATATATATATATATATATATATATATATATATATATATAATCAATAAACAGGAGGTATACATTCAGAATAGATTCACGTATCCAAATATGTGAGTTTGTTCTAGATTGACCATGCCCTAGCTCAGTCCGAGTGTTTAAATCCATCTTGTTTCAAACAGTCCTATTCACTTTCATATTATCGGGCGGTTGGCAAATTTGTTCTAACCTAACAACTCGCCCGATGTCCAAATGTGCATGCGTAGCGAGATCGGTGTATAGTATGACCGACTATTGGAACCGAACCTCCGGGTATCGGTTTGTGGATCTATCTGGTGGATAAAAGAAAGTGAGAGGAGACTTCAACGACATTATAGTAGAAGGAGGTTTTAGTCCAACCTGGTAACTGGTAAGGTTTTTTCTTCTCCGAAAGTGATTTTATGGTAAACTGAGGTGCCACCATGTTAAACAACTCCCAGTTCGCCAATCGTCATAACAACAGAAGTCAACACCAGGTGGTTGTGCCCAATAGGCGACAGCCAGGGGTCTCTACCCCAAACTTCAACAAGTTACAAGTTACTTCAACGAGTGGTATATGTTCATATATATATATATATATATATATATATATATATATTAGACAAAAATAGTTTAGCTGTGGGCACACAGCTCAACTCAGGAACACTCACATCACAAATAAAAATGTTTCGAAGGTTTTGTTGTTGTCATTTCGGCTATCATAGCTTAATAGAATATTTGTTTATATACTGGTTTTCAAATGTGGTATTTCCTAGCATTAGTCTTTATTGGTTATAAGTAACTAACATAGGTGAATATATATATATATATATATATATATCTTTAACGCAAATATTAGACATGTTCGTACTAAAATATATTAGTCTTCCAGCTTCCGGGTTTGTTACTACCACGTGATGCCAGTTTGTTTTTATACAGCTTGCTCGATGTGTCCAAATCATTGACCTGTTTTATATTTAGGCCAATGGTCCAAACGTACTAGAGGCTAGAGAACGCGTACATTGGCATAAATTTAACCATATATGTACAGATGACGCGTTAACGTTAGTCGGCGATATCCGATTTGTTAGGGATAGTCTCAAAATTAGTGTTTTAGGGTTTGTTTTAGGAAAAATCGAACGTGACGCTTAGGACAGCTGTACAAAAATCTCTTTATAATACACGAAACAGAGTTAGTTAGACAATAACAAAAATGGCAATAGGTAAATGGATTTCTAAAGAATCACTTTCAGGGGAAATCTCAAAATGTATGAATACCCGATATGTTTTTAAATCAGCATTTACGGAAAAAAACTTTTAGCGACATCGGACTCATTTTATTAAAACCGGTCACATATTATTAGTCTATAAATACTTATCCCTATCAAGATATTGGAGAATGTTACCCTTAGGTGTAAGTTTGGATCAAGGCCCCCCTCTCTCTCTCTCTCTCTCTCATTATATATATATATATATATATATATATATGCAGTCGATCATTGAATTTCTTTGATTTAACACACCAAATAGATATATTTCTTGATATTAAAGATGACGGTTAATGATTTTTATTACTTCTGACTACTTTTTGTACTTAGAAAACTCGCCACTCTAAAGTCATAATTTCTTTGGTATATACTTAGGGTTGTGTTTCATGGTAGGGAACCTGATCCAGAGCTGAGGTGGGAGCTCTTCAACTCAACTCAAACAAATATGAGATAGACGGTAATAAGGCTTTTGACAAGGTTGACCTGTTTTTGGAATAGCACAGCTTCAGTCAAAGTGAAAGTACTTGATATAAGTAAGATCTGGTCACTAAAGATACCTTGGTTGTACTCGCCATAATGTCTAGCATTGTCTCGCCAAAATTCCAATCCCCACCCAACTCTAAGTGTACTCACAGGTTTTACTAAAAACCACTGAATGTATTTGCAATCGTCCGGTTACGCTTGCCAGAGTAGGCGGCTAATCGTCCAGGGTAATTGGTTTGAAAATATCAAGCTACCCGTGTTATATAAAAACACAATACGAATGTCATAAATTAGTATTGTGAAGAAAAATGGGGATTCCAACAAAGTCACCAGTAAAAGTTACCATCTTTGTGGACAGCAATATTTTCCTTTATTTTGGGGCCAGAGTCAACCAGCTGAAGAAGTTTGCAGCAAAGTTGGTATCAGCTATTTATAATACTAGCTGACATAGAATTGTCACAAATATGCTTATTGTATCGCCAGTTCTCAATATATAAAAGATACAAAGATCAGTGTACAAGGTGATATGGTGTACAAGGTGATATGCTTAGAACAATTACGTTATTTTTGTACAATAAATGCCGCGATTAAAATAATTTAAAGCACCCAGATAATATGAATAGTAATAATTATAATAATAATGGTAAACAATAATGGCTAAATAAAACATCCTAAATCACATATGTGCCATTTAAAGGTGCTAGATGTTAAAATAAAGTTTGATCAACATTACAGGCCATCGAAATGAGAAACTAAAAATGTGGTCGTGTATCTATATGTTTTGGTAAAGTTACATATAATGGCATACGTGATCTACAAAGAATTTAAAAAAAACCCCACTAAATATATTATATTTTTAGGATACATGTAAACATTATTGTTGATATTTATTTGCATGTTATGATCAGTTTACGTAGATACGTTGTTGTTTGAGACGTCAAATTAATAAGTAGTTCATCATCTGACTTCTCCTTCTAACGTATAATGTAAATGGTCATCTTCCCGAATCTATACTGAAAACCTTAATAATACTGATTATTCAAATTTCAATCCACTTAAAAGGGGAGGGGTCATTTTACAGAGCTGCCAACCATTACGATTTCTGCGGAATCATTACGATTTTCTGTTCTTCAGTACGCCATTACGCCCGTACTCTGAAAACTACGATAAATCTGCCTTTTTCCGTAATAGTTCCATATAGCACAGTTCTGACAATGTCTTAGCCGCAGACTGTATCACACGGCTTGTATTTCGGGGACTATACCGAGGCTGTTGCTTGTTCAGCACAGCCTCTGTGCTGCTCCCCACACGGCAGTTGCTCTAGACCGCATGGCTTGAAAGTCTTTGCTGCGTCAGCGAATCGGAATGATGCATTTGTTCCAGGAGGCCCCTGAATTTTGTGAGGGTGATGTCTTTTACCTACGCCGGAGATCCTCTGTTTCATACAGTGTCTCTTGATACAGATATAGCGAATATATTTGGCAGTGGTCTAGGGCTGGAAAAATCGGTAGCCCGGACGCCCGGGACGTGTGTATTTTGTCTTCGGGCTAGTGAGTAGTCTAAAAGACTAGTACGACCAAGCTACTGTCATTTTGAGGCAAGATATGCGGTAGTTTCTAGTTCGTTTATCGTATACTAATTTTCCGCTGTTTTGGAGCTCTTCGCAGTGGAAAAAAAGAATCATAGTTTAAAACACCTGCGCCGATACCTCACCACTGAATTATTTAAAATAAAGGGAGACGTTAAAACCCCCTGAGGACGTAAATCATTTTGGCAGGGACCAACCTCAGGGTATTTCGGCTCCATCTTTCCGTACTGCTCCCCTGTGAGTGGTGTGGGGGAGGTGGTTTCTCAACCACTCCAACATAGAGGCTGTGCTGATTAAGCGACAGCCTGGGGATTCTCCCCGAACAACAAAACCAAAACCTCACCAACGGTCGCTAAAAAGCACTGTTTCCGGTTGTAGGCTGGATTTTGCATTGCGATGGTCACGTGGTTCAAATACTCTCTCCTGATTGGTCAGTTGTCTTTGTTTACATATATAAAAGCACATGGTCTTGTTTATATGATGGATTTCTCTATTCCTTTCATGTTTATTTGTTTGATCACTGTGTTTTCTCTTCATTTTATGTTAATATTATGATAATAAATAATACAACAATCCTATGAAGATTTTAGTATAGTGTAGAACATGTAGGGTAATCATGTACTGAAAGTGCAGACTTGTGCATGACGACTTAATTAAATCTGATTGAATCTTTCACAAAAGGATACCTATGATGTTAAATGGTTTTATTATGCATGGTGTCATGTTAGCCGTATGTCGCATTTCGCGCGAAAATTATTACTCTTTCCAATTTTCAAATGTTGGCAGCTATGATTTTATATTGTGATCCAGATCATTTTAATCTATCCGGTTGGCTTGCTCGGTTTTGTGTTAGGTATTTGGTGTCATCCTGATAGTCCTGGCATCCAGATCTCTGGATCACCAAACATATTTTAGTAAAAGTAAAAGATAATTAAGAATTTTACAAAATGGTTCGCGATAAACGCGGTCACGCGCCTGTTTAATGGAGGAAGTGTATTTTTTATTTCTTAAAATTAAAAACGATGTCCCAGAAAGCGTTAAATATTGTGTCTGTAGGAAGATCATTCTGTGCATAAGATTTTGTACATTGGCATAAAAATGTATTTACAAACTCCTGACAATCTACTTCTCGTTATCTTTGACAGAAACAACAACATACAGGGTTAGCGAGAGGTGACTACTTGAGAGATCCATGAGGTGTTACTGGTCTGGCCTAAATAAATCGATCACCAGCGGCAACGGTAGGCAGCTAATGAAACCTGACAACGCGACATATTTCGTATCTAATTTCAATAATTAAATAAATGTTTATTATATTTTCATAGCCCTTCGTCCATTCTGTCCGTCATTGAAATATCCACTCGCGATTATGGCAAGTTCAGCAAAAGCTTCAGGTGATGATGATCTGATAGTAGATAGAACTCATAGATGACCATTTAAGGGGTCATGTCAGAACATCGATGTCTAACCACAGACCCCCCTCGGATGAAAGTTGGCAAACATCGATAATGGCATCAATATACGAAATACGGCAACACGGATATCGATCAACGCAGATTCACACTCAATCATTTCATTCCATTCATTAAATTTGAATAACAGTTAATATTACAAATTGTCATGTATACAATACATCAGAAATCATCAAAACAATAGATATACTTCACACGGTAGCCGGACAATAACAACACAACCCCCCCCCACCCCCCCGCTGACAAAACCTCCCGGATAAACCCCCCTGCGGACATAACCCGCCCGAGTATAGGAATTCGGGTTAGGGTTAATTGACAGTAACTAACACACATACACATGCGTTGTTAGAATATGGCCACTGCAATTGAAAATTTGTGTTTGGCATTAAATAGTTACATTTTCAAAAACTATACACTAAATTCACATATAAACCTTTTTTTTAAACAACGACTGACATTCAGGGGGTTTTGTCCGCGATGCAATTCATACGTGTTCAATAACATTTTCTCTGTCCGCAAACTGCGCGAATGACCGAAGCCAAAGATATTGGTGTCCGACATCGATGTTCTGAGATGACCCCTAATGCGTAGCCTAGTTTCTGACGTTGGTATTGTTCTATAAATTCCGACTTTATTGGCGTTATTTAGAGGCAAAGCGCGTCTGGAGCGCTTCCTTACTCGTAGGCTTCTTTGCGTTGCAGATACGAAGCCCGGTGAAGGTCAGTCGGATCCAGTGTTGAAATGGGAAAGACATATGGTAGCTTGGGGTATAGATTATCTACCCGACGGTGAACTGGCTGTCCTCACTCATATTAGTCTCCGTGTATTTACCGACGAGGGCCGCCTAACCCGTCACTATATAGGAGACAACCTGAAGCCGGTCGTTGGCGGGACATTTTGGGGTCTGTCGGTCGGCAAAATCGTGTACAAAGTGGCCATACTGGAGGGTAGAGGTAGGAAGGGTATGCCGTGTATACACGCGTACACGCCGGAAGGCAACGACTGGCGGGTTGACCTCTACGACGTGTGCGAGTCGCCGAGACGGCTCTGCGTCACCGGTTCCGGTGGCTACCTCGTCTATAACGAAAAGAAGAAACTGTACTCGTACAACGGCACCGGGGATCCGTTGTGGTTGATCGACGTGCCCGATATGGCGATGGAGATGTGCGTCGATCACACCGACAGAATCTTCGTCTGTACGGACGGATGTCTAATCGTTTACGATAAAGGTGGAAAGCTTGCGACATGGCTGTCACAGACGTCGCTCTATAGCGTCGCGGTGACCGGCCGTGGGCAGATTCTGGTCGGCAATCTCCTAAATAAGGAATACGCATGCAGATGGGAACACAAATATCACGGCATTCTGTCATACGATTCCGATTACAAATTACGCGGTAAACTTTTGTACTTGTTCGGATACAGTCGACCGCAAAAGATGGCGGTGTATAAGAATAACAGACTGGCCGTGTGGGGAGATCGCCTGATGCGGGTTTATAAGTTGGAGTGATGTACGTACGTCGCGGTTTTATTCTGTTCGATTTTAGAAACGATATTACTTAGAGTAAGAGTAAGAATATTTTATCATTTCGTTGATGGACGTTATGGTTGAAACCTGTGCTTTTGTTGTTCTTCTTAAACACATCCGATTATGACTAATACTAGGCTTCGGTACCTATATACCCCTTAATTATTGTATAACGTTATTGGTGTGTGTGTGTGTGTGTGTGTATGACCACAGACTTATATCGCGTTGCACCGGTTTCCGAAGTTCGGGGGGTAGGCCGTGGTTGAACTTATTATGGGATAACAACATTATTCATTTATTTTTTAAACAATCCCTACACATCACCAGACACACTGGCCGATGTATACTCGACAGTTAATACGGAGGGCGCCTCCGTGGTCTAGTTGGTAGCGCCTTGGACCACAGATCACTACCACCTAAGTTCGAATCTCGGCGTGGGCATATCTGAATGGTGTTTCATCTTTCATTTCGTCTCATTATCTTTGGAGGTCGCTCGTCCCCATTTAGCCTACCGTGTGCACAAAAGTGGCCGTAAAATATCAATCATCTACAGCGGACATGATGGAAATGCTAAAACACGTATACAGGCGCTACAGAGAATACACTACATGGATTGGGGATTGTCGAAGGCGACTGGCTGAATACGATTCACGTTTAATATGCACGATTCATCTACTTATTAATATGCATGTACTTATTGTTTAATTGCTTTAAAAGAATCATTATTGAATGGTAAAACGTCTGAATACTATAATGATGGCAACATAATCTTTATTGTAACTGGCTTATATTTATTTAATAAAGAGAAAACAAATAGCTGGCTTGTTCTTTTAGTGAAACCTTCGTGTAAACGAGTGTTAATTAAAATCAATGGTAAAGATTGTACAATAAAGATTAGCTATGGACTGTCAGCCATTTGTTGACTTTGTGGTGTTTTTCAAATATATTTTTAAAATAAGACAACTATTTAACAAATGAATATATATATATATATATATATATATATATATATATATATAATTTATACATATTTCCGCAGCGTACTTAGAGCGCCGCGTCACAAGCCTCACTGTCGTGGATTCAAATTTGGCACCCGTCTCTGTTTGGGGGATATTTTTCTCTAGGCAGGCGCTTCTCGGCTTTATATGCGATGTATGAGCTGTACTGATGCTAAATAATTCGACTCATTTATACATATTATTATAATATATATATATATATATATATATATATATATATGGCGTGGGTGAAATATGCCACGACCGATGGTAAACAAAGCGCTTTACTGGTTTATAGTTTCTTGCAACAGAACGGTAACATTGAGGCTATCCTGGCACTGGAAAGTCTGGCGGATGCGTATTGCAAGAGATCTGTTCCTTCGGGCAATGAACGGAGATGTCGGGTATTCTTCCATCTTGTGTTTAGAAAACTGTACGTTCGTAAGTCGGGACTTGCTTGGTACAGTAAAGATATACGGGATGTATAGACGCAGAATATACTTTGAACATGTCTGTGGGTCACGGCCGGTCATTGCATTCATTACTAATTGTTCAAGGCTAGTAAAATTCAAGTTAAAAATATCCTCGCCTCGGCAACTTACTATAAAATATCAAAACTTGCAAATGAAATCAAAAGCACTGTTTTCAGTTGTGTAAATAAAGTATTACAGAAAAATTCGAACTTGCCTCCCAAATATTATTAACTCACGTTCCATTGTTTTAATAACTTCCTCTGTCAAAATATCGGATTAAAGTTGGTCTGTTTGCTTGTCTGTCCGTTCTAAATAACGTTTGATGGTGAATGTCGTGGGAATAGCGGATGTGGCATTCGAGGTCATCTGAGGTCGCAGAAAAATGAAACCATAATCATAATCACCATCATCATCTTCCTATTGAAATTTCGCGCCAGAAACGCCTAGACCGAAGAGACCCCCACCCGATTTGATGCATTTAATGAAGGACGGCCCTAATCTTGTTTATTGTCACCGAATGTGATATTTCAACGAACAGGAACCCGGATCTCTCTCCGTAGACATCAACAATTATGTTAATACTAGACCAAGCCAATAACGAGAACCCGGATCTCTCTACGGAGATATAAACATTCCTGTTAATAGATCAAGCCAATAACAGGAACCCGAATATATCTCCGGAGACATCAACAGACCTGTTATTAGATCAAGCCAATAACAGGAACCCGGATCTCTCCCCAGAGACATCAACAATTAGCTAATAGATCAAGCCAATAACAGGAACCCGGATCTCTCTCCGGGGACAGCAACATTTCTGTTAATAGATTAAGCCAATAACAGGAACCCGGATCTCTCTCCGGAGACAGCAACATTCCTGTTAATAGATGAAGCCAATAACAGGAACCCGGATCTCTCTCTGGAGACATCAACAATTAGCTAATAGATCAAGCCAATAACAGGAACCCGGATCTCTCTCTGGAGACATCAACAATTAGCTAATAGATGAAGCCAATAACAGGAACCCGGATCTCTCTCTGGAGACATCAACAATTAGCTAATAGATCAAGCCAATAACAGGAACCCGGATCTCTCTCTGGAGTCATCAACAATTAGCTAATAGATCAAGCCAATAACAGGAACCCGGATCTCTATCCGGAGACAGCAACATTCCTGTTAATAGATCAAGCCAATAACAGGAACCCGGATCTCTCTCCGGAGACATCAACAATTAGCTAATAGATCAAGCCAATAACAGGAACCCGGATCTCTCTCCGGAGACATCAATAGTCCTGTTAATAGATCAAGGCAATAACAGGAACCCGAATCTCTCTCCGGAGACATCAATAGTCCTGTTAATAGATTAAGGCAATAACAGGAACCCGGATCTCTCTCCGGAGACATCAACAATTAGCTAATAGATCAAGCCAATAACAGGAACCCGGATCTCTCTCCGGAGACATCAATAGTCCTGTTAATAGATCAAGGCAATAACAGGAACCCGGAGCACTCTCCGGAGACATCAACAGTCCTGTTAACAGATCAAGCCAATAACAAATTAATAACCGAGAAAAACGGATAATGTTTTATTTCCACATTTAATTAGATCTGTTTCCGCAGCTAGCCCCAGGCCCGTCATCGGATCAAAACACAGAAGAGTTCAACACACAGAATAGTTCAGGTTAATTTCTACTCAATCGTTAACGCGTAATATCAGATGATTTGGTACCGAATGACAGCTTATCGTCGTATTTCGGTTTAAACGGGTCGTAGGGTTTAATCGTTTGCTGACAGACCACTTCATAATGTCAACATGGCGGCGGCTTTAGCCGTGCTGCGAGTACAGCAATTTCGGTGGGCTTCCTTGATGGATCTTTGTTTGTTCGATTATCAAATCGTTTCGATCGTTGTTCAAGGTTGTGTTGATTTTCTTCTACGGGCAACGATCCCGAGCTTTGATTGTTTGTGTACAGAAGCCGTGTGACAGGTAAGGAAAATATACCCCCCCCCCGCCTCTCTCCTCTCTCTCTATCTATCTATAACTACACATGCGTGTTTGTGTGTGTGCGCATGCGTGCGCATGCGCTATATCTTCCTTTCACAAATTAGCCAACGTCGTTGTTTTAATAATAATAATAATAATAATAATTAATCAACACCATCAAAATCATCATCTTAAGAGACATATTCAAAGTTTCTACTCGGCTCCCTACATGCCATATTGAGCACCAGAAGACCACTGACAGGTGGTCACCTTATCAGTGATTGCTTTACCGTCCGATACTATTAGAGTTAATCACCTAATCTGTGTACACAGCGCAGTCCAGTCAGTGATAAAGGTTCTGAAAATAGAGATGCTTCGAACTACAAATACTTCTCGTGCTGCAACTGGACAGATAACCGAAATCGGTTCAAAGGAAATGTTATCGGAAAGCGAGCTTTCTGCTGGTTTAAGTTGTATTAAGTGTCATATTAGGAATCAGACTAAAGTGTGAGTGTTTATATACACTACAGTAAAGATATATATATATATACTTTTGATAGCCATAGTATAATGCATTTGCCTTTTTTATTTGGTGTAACCAACTTAATTCTGTCGACAACGTTGAGTGAGAATTAGCAGCCAATAGTGGAACAAGCATCAGAGGACACGTGTGTATCAAGTGTGTATCAAGTGTGTATCAAGTGTGTATCGAGTGTGTATCGGGATTCGCAAATTAATTGTAGCATCGTTTTAGGAAAGGATTACAAAGATTCGCATCGACCGGATTCGTAATGCGTTGAAAGGATGAAGAAAGGATTGGCGCAGTATCCTGGCAGCTATAGCATCGCCGACTCGCTGTAACTCGACCCGGATGCGAAACACCGTCGATGTCGTGCATCACCAAAATATGACCGTCATCGCGTTTTTTTAATGTTGAAGGTTATCGCTGCCGTGTTGGTCATCCATCCGGAGGCGGCAATTTTTACATCGAATAGCTCACTCCGTTAGTAGCCATTGATTACAACACAAGATGGATAGGGGCATATCTTGAGCAAGGCATGATATGGTATCGCTAATTTGGATCGACCATGATCTCGACGGAAGATCCTACGACGTCGGCGGCCTTCTGGAGCCAACCGACCTCTGTGCCATCTACGACAGACGGAGCTACCGACCACGACGACGACGACGAGATCCGGTTGCCGGTGGCGGTGAAGGCCGTGCTCGGGATCGGACTGTTGCTGATCGTGCTCTTGGCGACGATCGGGAACGGCGTCGTCTGTTTCATCGTCTTCCAGAAGCCGTCCATGCGGTCGGCGATTAACCTGCTCCTGGCAAACATGGCCTTGAGCAGCATCCTTCTCACCATCACCGTGATGCCGCTGGCCTTCGTCACGCTCCTCACCGATCGGTGGGCGATGGGCGACGCCGTGTGCCGGTTGGCGGGCTTCCTGCAGTCGGCGTTCGTCTGCGAGGTCATCGTCATGCTGCTGGCCATCACCACCGACCGATACATGATCATCGTGACCAAGAACGACCGCCTGACCCCGATACGGGCTAAGTACGCCATCGCCGTCACGTGGTTCCTGTCCTTCGCGCTGACCTTCCCGCCGCTGGTCGGCTGGGGCTCGTACGGCTCGTATCGCGGCTGGATGATGTGCGTACTGGAAGAGTACCGGGACGCCGACCAACTGGTGTACGCCGTCCTGCACTATACCGTTCTCTTCTTCTTGCCAATAGTTACGCTCGGATACCTGTTCGGGACCATCGTCTGGACTGTGCATCAACATTCTCGCCGGATACACAACCATCCGGATGAGTTGGCGGCCCCTGCCGTCAAACTCGGACTCGTTCTCCCGGCACCGAGCAGGATATCCGCGAACTTCAACGGCAAGATGCGAGCCTTCAAGACCATCTTCCTGCTCTGCGTCCTCTTCGTCGTCTGTTGGACTCCGTACGCCGTTTCGATGACCGTCTGGAATTCCAGACACCAGATTTCGGACAACTACCTCCCCGGGACCATACTTATCTGGACGGGCTACCTGAACTGCGCCCTGGATCCGCTCATTTATTGCTGGAGGATCGGGAAATTTCGAGAGGCCTGTCGCTCTCTGATACCCAGGGCGCTTCGGGAGGTGCCACGTTGTCCTAACCGGGTTAGGAGAAGGGTCAATCCCGGATCAATATACGAACAGCGTGATAACCAAGCTATGCAGCTTCAGGAGTTACAGGTTCAAAGCTATCTTACGATTCAACCACCCAGCACGTGTGCGTAATATCAGGGGATCATAGGTCTGTGTCCTTATTGATACACCACAGTTCAGAGTACACGCACACACACGCGTGCACGTACACATACACACAGACACGAGCGAGGGCGCGCACCCACACACAAACACACACACGTCATTCGTATAACCATCTAAGCACACAAACATTATAAACACACGCGCGTACACACGCACACACACGCACATACACGCGCGCGCGCACACACAATTATATATATATATATATATATATATATATATATAGACATATATATCAAGTGTCCATATGAGGGTTATTTAAGTAGTATGTGTATAATACTACTACTACTAATAATAATAATAATAATATATTTTATTCTTATAATTAAAATATATACGAATCCATAAGCAGTCTATATTAAACTAAAATAAGAATAAGAAGTGTTTACAATATTTTGCTAATGTGTTTCTAAGATTACACCCTACTGTCGTAGTATCATTGAACTCTTGACATTATACCTAGAGAAGAGATTTATCTCTCCCTTTAAAATTCAACACGTACAATGATATCTGGCCACGGTACGATTACGATTAGATAGGCAGACATGAGTTTATCAATACAAATACAAATACTTTTCATGAGCTCAAATACAATCAAATGTAAATGTATTTAATTGCAAATACCAATAGTTTTAATTGTATTACAAATACGAATACCTTTTCAAACATAATGATTTTTTTTCGCCTTTCTTTTGGTTCATATCTTGTATATTATTTCTTATCCCATCGTATATCATCATAATAACATCACACATCATCACACGTATAACATAACACATCATCCTTCCTACATCATCACATAACATCTATATAATCGTATATTGTTACATTTATGATCAGATATATCATCACACATCACCATACACATCATCACACAATCGTGATAATATCACATATATCGTCACATAACATCGTACATATCATCACATCATATACATCACATTGACAAGCGTCTGTGTTGCTGTACTGTTTGAAAGTGTTAACCAGCGATATGACGGTAGACTCGATTCCGTAAACAAATCATATCGGTGGCAAAATATTCAGCTAAATTCTTGAAACGATTTAAGACAAGTATTTTAATGTATTCGAGAACGTGTTTAAAATTCAGATACTTTGTGGGGGTGTTTAAGTACAATTACAAACGCTTCCAATTTTCGAAAGCTCAAATAATACAAATACATGTACTCGAAGAAAAAAAAGGATTTAAATACGAATGTATTCCCCCCCCCCCACATCTGAAGATAGGTGACTGAGTGTCTACTTTGCATAACACAAGGGGAGAGAAAGTTGATGACTAAGCTGTTGCTAAATAGTTAGAAAAGTAATACACTATAACATTCCCATTTGATGGAGTTTGGGTTAGAAATGACACATCTTAACATTAACAATTTGGTGGGTTTTTTTTTTTATTCCCACCGATCGATGACCAAAGTAGGTAAAGATTAGTTAAATGATCAGTGCACGTGGTGTATTGTTTACACCCCTGTTCACTTGATCTGTTACATATCTCATTCTTATGTCCTTAACTAGCTGCTGATACAGTCAGAGCCAACCAACTTAGCCAGAACAACCCACTAAAAAACGACTGGCTCTGGCATGTCATATAGCATGCATATTCATGAGTAGTTCCTTGGAGCATCGCACCAACACGCCGTCTAATTCGGGAAGCCAGCAAAATGTTTTCTAAATTAAAATTCAACTTTCCTGAACCTATACTAAAGATTTAAAAAGCTAATGTTTAAACGCAGAACAAAAATAGTGAAGTGTACCTTATTTTTTAAATATTGTATTTCCGATTTCATGCCTTTTTTTTACCATGTTCTACCATCAAATTATTATCCGTAAATGTGATACCCCGTTCTTGATGTAGCAATAAAATGAATCTATTTTTGTTATAGCATTTAGAAGGAACATCACAGATAAAATGGGTCTAAGAATTAAACACAGAAATACGCCCTTATCTTACAAAAACAAAATCAGCATTATCAAATCGGGTGTGACGAAAATGGGAAGGAGGTTGAACAGGGTGTTATGCGAAATACTTCTGGATCATACAAAACATTAATACCCATAACGAAATGACGAAGTATTGCCCACGTCATGTGTCGTAGGCCACTGCCCTGTCCAGGTCAATTTGGGTTTCGATATTTCGCGATCTATTCAGTGAGGTTCACATCTGGCTAATAATAATATTTAAAAATAGCGAACATTCAGTGTTGTCTCGCTATCCGGACTGGAGTAATAATTTCGAGCAGATGTTATATAGTTGTTAATAACATCTGAAGAGTCAATTTGTTGTCTCCATGTAGATCATTGTGTAACACAAAGGTGCACATTCGTTATAGGAGGCGATGTCTCAGGCTGATGTTGGCGATATATATATATATATACATATATATATATATATATATATATATATATATATCGTTGTATCGTATGATACCAAAGAAAGCAGATGCAGCGATTTACTCCACTGTTAAACAAAATGATTTATTACTGCCACAATACATATACTGATAACATAACAACAAACACGAAGCCTTCTTGTGAAACAAGAAACCAACGTATGACAATGAAGCCATTTAAAACTTTTTAGATATAGTTAAAATGTTTACGAAATAAATAATTCATGTATGAGACAATGAACGCAACATCAGAGCGTTGTCATGGTTACAGAATACGAATATAATGACAGTAAAACGCAACATGAACAACCGACTAGATATAATAACACGATAAGACATCATACCATGACAACATATCACAACATGGTAACATATCATAACACGTGATAACATGCCATAACATGATAACATACCATAAAATGATCACACATTATAACATGAGCATAGCTAACAACAAATATAACTAAAAATAGTGAATTATCTCGTGGATACATGTTTGTGTGTGTGTGTTGATGTGTGTGTGTATGTATGTGTGTGTGTGTGTATGTGTGTATGTAGTGTATGTATGTGTTGTTGTGTTGTATGTGTGTGTGTGTGTGTGTGTCTATGTGTGTATGTGTGTGTTGTGTGTGTGTGTGTGTGTGTGTGTCTATGTGTGTGTGTGTGTTTGTGTGTATGTTTTGTGTGTGTAGTGTGTGTGTGTATGTGTGTGTATATGTGTGTGTGTGTGTGTGTGTATGTGTGTGTGTGTGTGTGTGTGTCTGTGTGTGTGTTGTGTGTCTATGTGTGTGTGTGTGTTACAACATTTAACTGTTGTCATAAGACCATTTACTGGTGTACTACCATTAACTATTATTACTATGTTATTATTTATAATTCTTCAAAAGGTGGCAATTCTTTACTATATCCTTCTTTTCCCAACAGCCAATATGTCTTCTGCATTCCTTTACCTAAATATATATATATATGTGTGTGTATATATATATATATATATATATATATATATATATATATATATATACATATATATATATGAATGACATTTTAGTATCATCATCATCATTTACATCATCATCATCATCATCATAACAGTTTATTATAAATTCATCTAAAATCATCAATGTATTCGTGAAAAACACATATAATAAATTAATAAATCTTGGTACAACTGTTCGCTTGTCTGTCTGTCTGTCTGTCTGTCTGTCTATTCGTCTGTCTGCCTGCCTGTCTGTCTGTCTATTCGTCTATCTGCCTGCCTGTCTGTCTGTCTATCCATCTGTCTGCCCGTACGTACGTCAGACAATGTTTATTCATCAGTAACTTGCTTACCTTGATTGACATTTCTCCTCTACACTTGGTCACATAACCTCCTAACAATTGTAATGCGTGATATGTATTCTGACTCATATGAATCTTTAATGCTGTAAAAAATATGAGAATGCAGTAAAAACCTTTCGTTCAATAATGGATTTTGTCTTTCACCCGATAATAGTTGTTGTCATTTATTGGGGGGGGGGGGGGTGGATGGGGGAGGGTTTCTCCGGTATTAATACGAGATATTTAAAGCCAAATTGAGCATTGCGTCGAATGTAATGGAATAAGAAATTGGCTTGTCGGAATTTGGAATAAGAGGATATATATTATACAATAGAACCGTAAATATGTGACAGACGTTTATCCCCCCAGTGGAGTTTATGTAAGTTGGATGAGGTATTGTACAGGAATGAGTGTATCGGTGTAAAACACGTGTTCTTGTGGCGTATATTACCAATATTACCGAGTGGACTTTTGAAATACGGGTTCTTCAATGGCTCGATTTGAACATGAATAAGGCAAAGGCGTGTCGATGATACGATTCGCCTATACAGACTTCCCCCATCACAACCACTATCGCCATTACTATCACAACAACAACAACAACAACAACAACATCAACCATTTTTGTTCTATTGTGGACATTAAATAAATAAAAAGTCTACCTTCTCCGTTCGATTCCATTCTTGACGCCATATTGACGGTATCACCAAATAGACAATAACGAGGCATTTTAAGGCCAACCACACCTAGAAAAATAAAAAAATAAAAAAATATAAATACAGACAAGTTAATTGGCAAATAAATAAATAAATCTGCAAGCAAGCAAGCAAGCATAGAAAACAAAACTAATCGTAATAAATAAAATCGGAATCATGCTTAAATTCCCCCACACGCACGCACCACACACACACGCAAACACACACACACACACACACACAAACACACACAAACACACACAAACACACACACACACAGAGAGAGGGAGGGGGGGGAGAGAGAGAATGCGAGATAGCTAGATAGATACATAGATAGATAGATAGATAGATAGATAGATAGATGATAGAGTAGGTTGGAGAGAGGGGGTGAAGAGAGGGGGGGGGTGGAGAGAAAGAAAGTGAAATATAGAAGAAGGATTGGAGAGAGAGAGAGAGAGAGAGGAGGGGGGGTATTCTGCCTGTACTCTTCTCACCTGTGACACATGGTCCAGTATGGAGACCAATCCTAAGCCGCAGTTTCTTATCAGGACGATGTCTAATGACGAACTTAGTATGGACTCCATTGAGTAGATCTAGAGCCATGGTTGATATCTCACCGACGTGTTTGTTGCCGTTCTTCAGTGGTATCCCACTAACAACCATATAGGCGTCTCCAATAGTCTCAACCTATATAACAGGTAGATGGATGTTTATATCGGCGATGAATGGTAAATGTCTATATGTGAGTGAGGATGTAAACATTAAACACGCCTTGTAGCAATGATGTGTAGCAATTAATTGTAGCAATGACGTGTAGCAATTAATATTGGGCTTTTTGAAGATGTTGACATAATATTTCGGTATCCACTATATTAACAATTTGCAAATTGCCTCTCATACTAGATCAACAGAAAACACTTTTGAGGATATATATATATATATATATATATATATATATATATATACGCTTATTACATCTTCTTTGACGTTTAATACAATAAGATAGCTGCACCATTTAATAAACGTTTGAGCCGAGGAGATAATCCCCAGGAAAAGTTTACATTCTTTTTGAGGATCGAACCCCAAAAGCGACGCCCTCAAGCCGACCCTATACACAACATACACATGGGATCTGGCCAGAATCCGTGATCGAAGTCGAATGATCCAGACCTACCTTATACACATCGTGCATGGCGATGATACCATCAAACAGCGTATAGAGGTCATTAAGTAGGACGACAACTTCTAGAGGCGTACTCTCAGATGATAGGGACGTGAAGCCGACGATATCGGAGAAGAATATGGTACACTCGTCAAACGTTTCCGGTTCCACAGCTCCAGCAGACTTTAACTGATCGGCAACAGTCCTTAATGTGTGTGTGTGTGTGTGCGCGTAATATGTGGAAGAGATTAATACAATATCTCAGGTGGATACTTCTATGGCGTACCCCTACCGTTGCTTTTCTTACGATGTACAATTAATAATTGTGTAAAACAAATTGCACGAGTATGTGTTTCGTTTATAGTCTTGATGCCGGTCACATCTGAGACACAAAGTCTAAAGGTTATTCCCCATACCTTAAATACGGGATAATAATAATAATAATAATAATAATAATAATAATAATAATAAGCGATTTTACTAGCACGCCTTGTATAAAGGCATTGTACAAAGCCTACGTTGCTCAAACAGGATTCGAACTCCGAAACTTGGTTCTGTAGAACTCTTCACTATTAAATATTTTACGATATGTAATACAATTAGACAGACAGACACACACACACACACACACACACACACACACACACACACACACAGAGAGAGAGAGAGACGCGCGCGCACACAATACACACACCTTGGTAACATGCTATATAAGAGCATGTCAGTTTTCTTTTTCTCATCCACCAGTTCGCTTGTCCTCTGTTGTACGATCTCCTCCAGGTTATTGGCGTACTTCTCCATCATACTGAGCAGGTTGTCCATAATGTTAATGTTCCTAATTAATGATATAGAATTAACGACAACATTAACGCCGAGTCAATAAAGCGGGTGGGCGGACGAACTTGAAACCACTAAAGTGTTAATGGGAGTATCATCTGAAATGAACGACCCGCTCTTCTGATACGGGATGTCCGGTCCCGTCGGTTTTATTATCAGCTGGTCAGCTTTTTGGTGGTGAGTGAGTGAGTGAGTGAGTGGGTGGGTGGGTGAGTGAGTGAGTGAGTGAGTGAGTGAGTCAGTCAGTCAGTCAGTCAGTCAGTCAGTCAGTCAGTCAGTCAGTCAGTCAGTCAGTCAGTCAGTCAGCCAGTCAGTCAGTCAGTCAGTCAGTCAGTCAGTCAGTTAGTCAATAACTGAACGCGCAGTCGGTTTGTTTAACCTCGGTACAAACACCACATCGACAGTTTATCGAGGGGCTGCTACTTAGAGAAAGATGATGATTTTTTGTCGATGAAACACGAAACAGAGGCGCACGTGGCGCACGTTAACCGAACAACGAGAGGCACCAATAATTATCACCAAAATGGAAATAAAGAATGGACGGCGCAATCGCTTCCTTCGTTAGATGTCCATTATTTAAAAATAAAACAAAATCCCGACTTACTTTCCCTTATTAAATGCCTTCAGCGACTTCCGGATACTGCTCAGTGACGGCCTGTCACCGGGATCCTCGGCCCAGCAGGAGGTAATGAGGGTATTAATTCCCGGATTAGTACCCTCTTCGAGACAGTCGCTGAGTTCGGGTCTAAACGGCGCTTCGCCCTCAGCAGGTCCGGCTTTCACTTTCTCGATGATCTCTGGAAAATCGAAAAGAAACCTAATATCCAGAAAGATAATTAAACGACCCCTACTCATCGACTAATTACTGTTCTCCATGACTAAACAATTCAAACTAGACTATCTCTGGAGCTTCGCATTAGGAAACTCGATGGAAAGTTCTACTGGAAGATTCATCAAGAGATGTCTGGTACTCTTGATCTTTTGGTGATGATGATGATTGATGAATTACGGCCACTTTTGTAGACATGGTAGTGAAGCGAAGTCGAAGATGAAGCATCCTTCGGATATGCCCACGCCGAGATTCGAACACGGGTGGTAGTGATCTGTGGTCCAACACGCTGACGCTAGACCACGGAGGCGCCTTCTTGCCTCTTTTGGCACAAATATGATAATTCAAAGGAAACTGAAATTCCAACAACAACCCCCCCCCCCCCAACCGTTTTGTCGGTATTTTGACACTTTTTATTTGTCGACTAATTGATAACGATCCACTCAAATTATTGGAAACAGCGCAATCGTTTAAGGATCACTTCATGATCTAATTACAACCATTCGATATGATTCAGCGCTATTCCGTTGACATATTCCAGAAGGCGAAAGTCGATGTGTACGCGCGTGTTTGCCTGCGCACGTGTTTCCACCGGTTGAACGGCCAACTGCCAACTCTTTCTGGATAATTATTTACCGAACACCGTGGACGGACCAAACGGGTTATATCTAAGAACTTTCGATCTCTTACCTTCCGTCGGCATCTCACTGATGTCATAAGGCAGATCCCTGTAGGTCAGCTCCCTACAGATGATCCCGTACGAATAGACGTCGGCTCGAGGTGTGCCATTACGAGGAATCTCGTCTTCCGGTTGACGCAGCAACTCCGGAGCGGTCCACATCAAATCTGAAACGGGAAGACCGGAGAATGAAACAGGCGCGTCCTTCTCGGCGTCGAACCTTTCTCACAGAAATGCATTCCATTCCGGAAGAGACACGGAGTCCCAACCAGATATGGGGTCGATTCAACTCCGGAAATGGAATTGATTATTTAAAAAAAAATGAAATGGGAATTGATAAATTCTGAATTGGAATTGAAGTTTCCTACAAAAAAATTTAATCCACAAATTAATTTACCATTTAATTTTTTAATTCAGAAATATTTCTCCCGTGACAATCCTACATTGGGTATAAACTACCCGGAGTAAGCATTCCAAGTGGGTACTCGTAGTACCCACTCATGGGGTAAAAAGTAGCGGGTGAAAAGATTCGGTAAAAAGCGGAATTGGAATTGATACATTTGGTTTCGGTATTGAACGGATTGATGTGGAATTGGAATTGATCAAACGGAATTGAGTGGAATTGGCATGGACAAAATGGAATTGATCCCACGTCTGGTCCCAACAACTAGCGTCTTACCCCGGCTTTTCTCGTAAACCTCCGACGTGTTACGCCTCAGTCTTTGGACGCCAAAAGCGCTGATCTTCACCACCCAACGGTTGTCGACGTAACACGTGTCACTGGTCAGGAAGCCGTGAGATTTGAGGAGGCTCGAGTGAACGTACTGGAGTCCCTGTAACAGTGTGGTAGTGAGTACGGTATAGGAGATTAGTTCGTTCTCTGATGTCAGCCGTCTTCAGAGACGGAGTAAACATATTTAGTATCTGTTTACATTGCATATTGTCGCGTGGTATTATTATTATTATTATTAGTAGTAGTAGTAGTAGTAGTAGCAGTCGTCGTCGTCATCGTCGTCGTCGTAGTAGTAGTAGTTATTGTTCCTATAGTAGTAGGAGTAGTTGTTGTAGCAGTAGTAAAAGTAGTAATAGCAATATCAATAATAATAATAATAATAATAATAATAATAATAATAATAGCTAGTAGTAGTAGTAGTAGTAATAGTAGTAGTAGTAGTAATAGTATAGTAGTAGTAGTAATAGTAGTAGTAGTAGTAGTAATAGTAGTAGTAGTAGTAGTAGTAGTAATAGTAGTAGTAGTAGTAATAGTAGTAGTAGTAGTAGTAGTGTTAGTATCAAATATTTAAATAAATTATGCCAATACGATGAGAAAGCCAAACTTACACTAATGATATCCATATTCATCGAGACTTTGAACATCCAGTCCAACTTTATTTCATCGTTATTAATAATATCCTAGTTATTAGATATAAACAAAGTCATGTGTTAT